>QARZ01040476.1:0-29506 GCA_013407115.1 Glycine latifolia
AAAAATGTATTGTACACAACTTTTTGGCAAATTAATAGAAATCTAAAAGTTTTTGTGAGAGTTTCTCTCTTTGTTCTTGTGCAAGAACTAGTTGAGTCTTATCAATGGCTTCTCAATGCTATTGTGGCGATTCTTCCTAGACTCATTGGAGAGCTTCTCCATGGCATCATCCACATCCATTCCTTGTCTAATTCCATCCTCCATTGCTTACTTTCTTGGACCTCATTCACGAGTTTGAGTTCTTGAAGAGTTCTTGAAGATTGAGTTTCATTACAAGGAAAATTGGCGAAATCAGCGTCTAATGAGCTTAGGCATACATCAAAAAAATTTGTTGTGATTCCACCATCCACCTTGTCACAGAAGTGCAAAGATCTTGGCACCTTCATTGTCCCTTGCACCATTGGAGATTGTACTTTTACAGATGCCATGCTTGACCTTGGAGCTTCAATTAATGTCATGCCCACATCTGTTTATAGGTTATTACATGTTGGTGATTTGAAACCCACTGGTGTTGTCATTCACTTAGCCCACAGGAGTGTTGCGCTTCCACTTGTAGTTAATGAAGATGTACTTATGCAAGTTAATGATATGATTTTTTTGGCAGATTTTTACATTTTAGATATGGAGAATGAGTCTTCTAGCCATGGTTTCACATTGATCCCAGGGAGACCATTCTTAATGACAACCAGGACAAAAATTGATGTGCATGCATGAACTCTTTCCATTGAGTTTGGTGATGATGTTGAGCATTTTAACATTTTTTAGGTCATGAGACATCCTGCAGATGAGCATTTTGTCTTCTTATAGATATCATTGATGTTACAGTAGATAATATAGATATTTGTATAAATTTACTTTCTAATTTTTCTGAATTTTTGGATTTTGATATTGGTTCTTTTAGTTGTGCATGTGATGATTCTAATGATTCTGCTATTGTGTGTAGTATTTATACAAATTTCCTCTGCAATTGACTCTAATTGTGTTGTAGGTACAGGTCCTGACTCTGCTATCTCCCTTCCATCAGCCACCAATCTTCCTTTACCATCCACCATTCAACCACCTTCCTTGGAGTTGAAACCATTACCTGAGTACCTTAAATATGCCTATTTAGATGTTGCTCAAAAGCTCCCAGTCATCATATCTAGCAACCTGTCAGTTGAGCATGAAGAGAAGCTCTTGCATGTTTTGAGAGGTTACAAAAAGGACATTGGATGGACACTTGCTAACCTTCTTGGAATAAATCCTTCCATATGCTTGCATTGGATACTCTTGGAGGATGATTCTAGGCCAGTAAGGTAACCACAGAGGAGGCTGAATCCCATCATTATTGTTGTGGTGAAGAAGAAGGTGATGAAGTCACTAGTTGCAAGGATCATTTATCCAATTTTAGATAGCACTTGGGTTTCACTTGTCCAAGTAGTCCCTAAGAAGTCAGGCATCAATGTTATAAGGAACCAGGATAATGAGTTGATACCGACTAGAGTAGCCAATAGCTGACAAGTTTGCATTGACTATAGGAGACTTAACTAGGAAACTTGCAAGGACCATTTCCCTCTCCTATTCATTGACCAAGTTCTGGAGAGGTTGGTAGGTAAATCACATTATTGCTTTCTTGATGGTTTTTCAGGTTACATGCATATTCATATTGCACCAGAGGACCAACACAAGACCACATTCACCTATCCATTTGGCACATTTTCCTACATCAGGATGTCTTTTGGCCTATGCAACGCTCCTGGCACCTTCCAAAGTTGCATGGTGAGCATCTTTTCTCATTTATTAGAGAGTTGCATTGAGTTGTTTATGGATGATTTCACTGTTTATGGTTCCTTTTTTTTTTATGCATGTCTGGATAGCCTCTCTAAAGTTCTTGACTAATGCATTGGGACTAACCTTGTTCTTAACTTTGAGAAAATCCATTTTATGGTACATGGGGGTATAGTCTTAGGGCATTTGGTCTATAGTTGAGGTATTGAGGTTGAAAGGGCCAAGATTGATGTTATTACTTCTCTACCTTACCCAGCTTATGTGCGGGAAAATGTGTTCTTTTTCATTGACATGCAGGTTTTTATAGGAGATTCATCCAGAATTTCAGCAAGATTTCTTTGCCATTGTCCAAGCTTCTCAAAAAGAACCTAGGCTTTGTGCTTCACCAGCCTTGCAAAGAGGCATTTGAGGAACTGAGGAAGAGGCTTACCCCTTCTCCCATCATGCAGCCACCAGATTGGGAGCTTCCCATTGAGCTTTTATGTGTGATGCCTCTAACTATGAACTTGGGGCTATGTTGTCATAAAGAGTTGATAAACTATCACATTTCATTGCTTATGCTTCACATACTTTACATGTAGCCCAAGTTAACTACATCACTACTGAGAATGAGCTTTTAGCTATTGGTTTTGCTTTAGATAAATTCAGATCTTATTTGCTTTGCTCCCATATTACTCTCTTTACTAACTATGTAGATTTGAAGTACTTGTTGAAGAAGCCTAATGCTAAACCTAGGTTGATCAAGTAGATGCTTCTTCTTCAGGAGTTTGATACTTAGATTAAGGATAAGAGTGGTGCAGAAAATTTGGTTGTTAATCATTTGAGCAAGATTGATGGATCTATTGATTCATTTCCTATTAAGAATAATTTCCCTAATGAACATTTGATGCATTTCCATTCATCATGTAACAATCTGCCATGTCGCTACTGTATCTCTACTCTTAACCACAACATTAACGTAACTTTTGATAAAAAGAACACCCCTTTTCTGATTTAATGAAAACTGTGGTAAATTTTTCACAATCACATGACAATTATGAACATAACCAAAACACGTATTGTTGCGAAATCGGCAAGTGTACCGTTCGTTTCAAGTAATAAAGTAAGTAAGTAAAGTATCATCTCCATAGGGATTGAATGCAATATTACGTAACTTAACGTCTTAGAAATTGGAAGACAAAATAATGAGTTTGAGAGATTTTGTTGACTTGTGTTTAAGCAATGTAATTTAAATAACAGAAATTTAACAAAGATGTAAGTAAACGTAAGTTGGATTTTACTGCAGTAGCGAGAAGTGATTGTAGTTAAGCGCAATCCCCTATGATTCTTTCCTTCTATGCTTCGATTGATTATTAATTTGAACTACTTCTAATTACTCAGCTGATGTGTTTTCTTACAAGTAGCTAAACCCTAATCCCTTAGTAATTTAACCCTTTAGTGACATTAAGAACCCTAATCCCTTAGTGATTCCTTCTTAAACCAAGCATTAATCACACACATTCTAATTGCTGCAACCACACATCCCTATCCCTAGGCAATGTATAAATTGTTATTTTACTCAATTCAGAAACTAGAATCCCAATATCCCTATTGTGAATCCTAACCCTAAACCTCTTAAGAGAATGACCAGTCCAATTAAGAATTATGCAGTGAATAGCAGAATAAAACAAAGCAATTATGATACTCTTATTAAAACCAATCAAAACATAGAGGAATTCTCATAGGTTCATGGCTCAACCACAATACAAGAATTAGCCAAGCATACTCAGAGTTGATATTACTTCCATGACTAACATACCAGAGGAAAAGAAAAGATTACACAAAGTATGGTTCTGCAATTCCTCACAGCTTCCAATCTTCTCCCAGGAGTCTCTAATGGCTTCTTCTTGAGCAAATCTGTCTAAAACCTAGTAAAAACTGTTTCTATGTGACCCAGAGGCTTCCTTTTATGCCCCCAAAACGTCCTAGGTCTAATTCCAGTAATGAGGAACTATTTCCCCCCACTGAATCAATTTAAATCTTTTAATTCAGGAAACAGCGAGTTCGTGGCGCGACTAGCGTGGCATCCCATGCTAATCGCGTGGGATGTTCGAGTTGAAAAGGTTGTTTTGTAGCTTCTCACGCTGATCGCGTGGATGTCCATGCTGATCGCGTGACTTGTTCAAACTGAATGCTTGAGTTTGATAGAATGGCGCGACTCGTGTGGATGACCGCGTGGCTTGTTCGAGCTGAGAGTCTGTGTTTCAGCATTTAACGCTGATCGCATGGTGGTTGGCGCGACTCACATGGGATCTTCGAACTGAACTTGTTTATCTTAACTCTTCCACGTTGATCGCGTGAGATCCCACGCTGATCGCGTGACTTCTTCGAGAGCATTGGCTTGCTCTTTTTAGCTTCTTTTCCTCTCTTGTTGGTTCCTAAATGATAAAATAACTAAGAAATTAAATAAATATGCAATTAAATAATAATTCACTAATTCCTAATCTAATTTACTAAATCTTAAACAATTTATTAATTAATTAAGCCTAAAACTACTATATGCTGGAAGCATATCACATATGAAAAACATTCCAATTGCATACATATCTTTGTTTATATGAAACGTGTTTTAATTGTAAGTACCATTATCCATATTTAAAACGTACAAGAGTTTTACAAATGAAGTAAGAAATTAAACGTCAGGGGTGCAACTAGCAAAATATGAATGTAACTATCAAAACCAGGGGTGAAATCAGCAAAACATAACCCCTGCCTGGGATTCACCATATCGACGTCTTAACAACTCGGTGGCTCCACTCAAAAGTTGCCATCTTCCCGGTTCACCTACTGCTGTCTGTCTGTTCACACGAACTGGGTTCGCGATCATCACAGATGCAAAACCATACGACACAACAAAGCAAGGGTGAGTTCACCATATAAGATAACAAGCAAAAGGTAACATTAGTCAAGGAAAAACAATCCAAGCATCATAGCATTCACCACAAATCCAGATGTATCATCACGCAACCATCATGAACAGGCATCCAAGAACATTCCACAAGTCGACTTAAAAAAATGCCTAGCATGATGCATGTTCTTGTCTTAACTCTCAATCATGCAATGTGGTACCATCCCGGAATTAGGCCAAATCCATGGTCCAAATGATAGCTGTAGTTGACATCGGGGTCACTCTGTCATGCACAGGACTCACCCCCCGGTGGTGATCAACCAAACGGGTGTCATAAGGATCTCCTTACAGCCGTGGTCCCCCAGTACTTCTCATACTATTACAGTCAATCATCCTATTTCCGTCATGCAAATGAAGTATGTCTCTCATGGGTGCCATCAACGTATGGCCCGACACAGGAACTTCTCGCCCTGGCTAGGATCTCCATACCCTCCCATGTTACATACATATTACCCCAAACGAGGGCCGCCCCAACACGGGCCACAAACAAGTATGTCTCTCATGGGCACCATCAACGTATGTCCCGGCACAGGAACTTCTCACCCTGGCTAGGATCTCCATACCCTCCCATGTTACATACATACTGCCCCAAACGAGGGCCGCCCCAACACGGGCTCATTGATGCACTGACTGTGGTCCTTGCAAGGTCCATCACTCGTCCCGGCAGCTCCCGTGTTTATACCTAGCCTCTCACCATGGCTCTATCACGGTACAAAACATCTCAAGGCATCACATATGCTGACTTCAATGTAATTCACATACGTCATCCACAAATACTATATATATATATACACAACTCAGCCAACCCATCCCGGCAGCCGACATCACAAGCACATACATATGCAACTCGGCCAACCCATCTCGGCAGTCGACATCACAAGTACATATATATACAACACCGCCAACCCATCTTGGCAGTCGATATCACACACACACACACACACACATATATATATACAACGCGACCAACCCATCTCGGCACTCGACATCACCAACACACACACACACACATATATATATATATAACTCGGTCGATCCATCTCGGCAGTCAACATTACAAACACATACATATACAACTCGGCCAATCCCTACCCGGTACTCAGCACCTTCATGAACACTTCTGCAAAGTGTTTGGGAGCTTTTCAGCATCAAAATGCCAACTCCACAAGGCGTAACCCGTTCCATTCTATAAAACAAACATAGCTTACTGGAAAACAACACACACGTAGGAGATGCAACCATCATCCTGGTCAGACTCTCGGGTCCTCAACCATGCTACCTGAAACCGTTATTAAACATGATAAGCTCCCCTTACCTAACCAGAGGTTTGCTCACGAGCTTTACGACAGTTTGTCTTAAGCTTCCTTTTCGGCCATGAGGTTCTTCTCGACTTTGGGATTTCGTAGCAGTGACGGTGATTCTCATGGGTTGAAGGTAATACAGAAAGGTTGAGGTATGGTTCTGGATGTGATTTTTAGAGAAAGGACAGAGAAAAGCAAGAGGAAAGCGCAAAGAAGAGAGAGATGAATACACTTCCACTGCACACTTCTGCTCTTAAGTACTCAGCTGACAGGACAGGTCCACCTTGCGTGTACGAGCAGCAACCACAGCCAATCAAGGTTGACTTAACACATCCATCATCAAACACGCATACCAAGGCAGAACAGTAACAAACAACACTTATAAAAAATAAATCAAGTAATCAAGCAACATAATTACACACACATAAACGTCCAGATTAGCAACTTATAATCTGGGGTGTTACACATCACATGTTACATCTTGGTTTACTAACATTGTGAATTTCATTGTTGCATCTGTTGTCCCACCTCATGCATCTAGGTCTCAAATAGATAAACTTAAGAGTGATGTTAAATATTATGTGTGGGATGATCCTTATTTGTGGAGGTTTGGTAGTGACCAAGTGATCCACGGGTGTGTGCCAGATCATAAGATTCAATCTATTCTTAAGTTTTATCATGACACACCTACCAGCGGTCATTTTAGTCCTCAGTGAACCACTGGGAGGGTGTTAGACTATAGGTTCTATTGGCCCACCATGTTTAGAGATGCTCATCATTTTTCCACCACTTGTGATCAGTGTTAAAGAGCATGAGGGACCATTACACATAGGCATGAGATGCCTCAGCAACCCATTATTTTATGAGATTTTTTATTTTTGGGATATCGATTATGTTTCTAGATGGGTTAAAGTTAAAGCTAGCAAAAGTAATGATTCTAAAGTTGTTGTGGATTTTTTGAGATCTAACATTTTTTACAGGTTTGGTGTGACTAGAGCTATTATTAGTGACCAAGGGAGCCACTTTTGTAATAGTCATTGACATCCTTGGTCCATAAGTATGGGGTTGTCCATAGAGTTGCTACAACCTATCATCCCCAAACTAACTAGTAAACAAAGGTTTTTAATCGAGAGATCAAGCAAGTGTTGTAGAAGGTAGTGCAACCCAACAAGAAGGATTGGAGCAAGCTACTTGAAGATGCTCTATGGGCTCATATGACCGCTTACCAAACACCTTTGGGATGTCTCCCTATAGGGTGGTTTTTGGTAAGGTATGCCACCTTCCGGTGCAGATTGAGCACCGTGCTTATTGGGCGATGAAGAGTTGTAACATGACATTTGATGAAGCGGGTATAAAAAGGATGCTTCAATTGCAAGAACTTGAGGAGATTCGCCTAGAAGCCTATGAGATCTCCAAGATTTACAATGAAGAGGTTTCATGACTCTAGGATTCTTAGGAAGGAGTTCCATATTGGCCAAAAAGTGTTCTTGTTTAACTATCACCTCAAGCTTATTTTTGTTAAACTTTGATCTAGATGGGATAGTCTTTTTGTTATTACTAATTTTTTTCCCATGGTGCAGTTGAGATTAAAAATGAAGTTACCGACAAAGTCTTCAAAGTGAATGGTCATCAACTCAAGCTTTTCCATGAGAGCCTTCAAGTGGAGGAGGAGGAGTTTGTGGGACCTTTCTTTGGTCTTGCCAATTTTATGTGATGATGTGCCTTAAGTGGAATTTGAGGAGTTTCCTTTCCTTTCTTTTATATGTTGTCTCTTTGTTTTCATTTAATTATATGCTCACATTGAAGACAATGTGCACTTCAAGTGTGGATGGAAATATTTACATAATCAGTTTTCTATTTTTCTGTTTTGTTGTTTTCTCTGTTTACTATTTTATTTGTTTGTTGTTTATTTGTTTTCTCTATTTTTCTATTTTCTATATCTGTTGTTATTTTCTATTTCAATATGTATTATGTTTTAGTTTTTTAGTCTATATTGTTTTTTGTTCTGTTTAGTTGTTTCTATTTTTGTTTCATTTTGTTGTTTTACTATTTTTACATACAAAAAAATAAAAAAGATTTTGCATTTGTTGTTTTTTGTTTTTGTCAAATTTAGGAACTTTTTCATCTTTGTCATAGGATTTCTAACTTGTATAAATTGTGAGAAATGTACCAATTTATTTTGGATTGAGAGGTTTCATGTTTGATGTGAACCATTATTGCAATTATTGAAGTGGTAGGCTTGCAAAATAAAATTTTAGGTGTATCATGAAAAACAAAGGAATACCCACAATAACCAAGAGGGGGGGTGAATTGGTTAAAACTTGGTCTTTTAATATTTCTTCACAAAATCAGGGTAAGGATCTTAATCACTTTTAAAACCAAGAAAGCTTTTATTCAATCAATTCACTCAGCTCAGAAAATCAATGTCTCAAAACACCACTTGTTGAGTAATGATAAGAATACCAAGAACCAATGAACAAGATAGCCAATAGAGATTAAAGAACAGAGAATTAACACAAAGATTTATACTGGTTCACTTCTCAAGAGAAGCTACATCCATTTTCTTCTAATCAACACTAGATTAGAGTTCCACTATTATAAATTTCAGTTCTTACAAGCTTTATTACATTCACTCTTTATCAACCCTAGATAAAGAAAGGAAATCTAAAACACTATTAGACACCTTATCAACAAGAACCAGAGAACACTACTCTGTTCTTCCCTAGAGAACACTACTCTAGTACAAGCCTCAAGAACAAATTTACAATAGCACCAATTAACCAACCTATAGCAGAAAACAATTTACACCCAAAAAAAATGGGGAGAAACAACCTGATGATCCAATGAATGTGAATGCATGTGGTTTACTAATCGGAGTTGTATGAACAAATGAATTTCAGAACATGCTCTCCTATTCTTCTTTTGAAACTCTTGCCCAAGAAATCATTCAAAAACCCATGAAGATTAAAGAGAGGGACAAGAGGTTTGTATACTCAAAAAAAATACTTTCAATCTTTGTGAGAGCTTGTGTGTAACCAAAAATTCGAATATCTCACTGTTTAAAACAAGACAAGCCTCACTTCTATTTATAACAAAACTTTATAACTAACAATAATCGATTAAACGCTCCCAATAATCAATTAAAATGCCTTATGTAATCGATTAAATTGCCATTTTAATCGATGAAAATGTTCATAAGTTTTTTGGGTTTGAAGCAAGAGCAAAATAATTAATTAATATGAACTATAATTGATTAAACCAGTAACACAACATTTCTAAAAAGCCTTGTGTAATCGATTACAAGAAATGGTAATCGATTAAAGCATTGCAACAAGCTTTCTAAGAACCTTATGTAATCAATTACAATAAATGGTAATCGATTAAAGCAGTGAAGCATGATTTTCTTTTAACACTATGTAATCGATTACAATCAATGGTAATCGATTAAATTGTTCTTCAAAGCTTTTCCAGATTTGAAAATGAAGCACATAATCGATTATATTGCTGTGTAATCGATTAAACCAGTGGTATTTGTATTTTTCCAAAAACATTGCTTCTTTGGTTCTTTTATCAAAAGTTGCTTCAATTCTTTATGAAAACATTTAGGCACATGAATGATTAAATGCATGCAATGTAAGGATCAACAAATTGACTTCTCTAAACACTTTATTGGATTTACATTCTTCCAAGGCATTCCAAGGCATGTGAAAAAGCTTAAAAAAATTCTTCAAGTCCTAAGCTTCAAGCTTCAAGATGCTCCCCCTATATCCAAAATCTCTCCCTTTTTGGCTTTGAACATGCCAAATATTGATTGACCATATGTTTAAGTTTGGAATTGCTTTGAGGATAAGTAAGATGAGAGTCTTGAACTTTGTTAACCTGAAAAACAAATCAGCCTCTTTGCCAAGAATAAGTGTTAAGAGTTAAGTTTGCATTAGCATTAATCATTTGTTTATATTAGATTAGCTAGCTCCCCCTGAGTTAATTTGCTCCTTTTGACTTAGTAATTTTCATGAATCATTGATTGGCAAAAAATAGCAGAAAAACAGAGCACAACAGAGAGCAACAGAGTTTGATAATCAATCACCTTTTCTCCCTTTATTTGGTTTATCAAAGACAAAAAGTAATAGCATAGCAAATCATGATAAAGGGGAAATGCAAATTTCATTAATTGAAAGGTGAGTGCAGTACATGAGTCAAAGAAAATAATCAAGAAAAAAAAATAGAGAAAAGCAAACATGAAGAACAAGAAGCCTAGTCATCTTTGGTAAATTCATTTTGGACCGTCCTAGCTTCTATATTTTCTAGCCTGGACTTATCTCCTCCAAGGATGGACTAGTCTCAGCCCTATGTTCATGATGCAGTGATAGTAGAGCATCCATCTTTTGAATCATAAGGGATTCAAATGGACTATAAGATGGTTCAGCAGGGCCAGCATCTTTAGCTTCTTCTTCAGCTTCCTCTTCTTGTTCAGCACCAGGGATTTGTTGTCCAGCCATTTTCCATCGATATGGAGTCTTGGTCATCCCTAGCTTGGTAAGATGCTTCTCTTTGATGAGGCTGTTGTTGGAATTAGTGTTGTCAACAACCTCATTAGAGACATCAATTTGAAAGTAGTCAATGAACCTGGATACAAGAACAACATATGGGAAGGGATAGTTCATTAATCTTTTGGATTTAAGCATGATCTCCTGGAGAATAAGAATCCAATTCATCTTAATGCCATTTTTCAAGGCATACACTAGCTGTAAATCATCATCAGTGGCTTGGGCATGATTTGTGGCTCTAGGGGTAAGGATGTATGTTATGATGTAATGAAGAAGCCTATCTTCATGAGTCATGGGTCCAGTACTCAGCCTAAGCTTCAACCTCATGTGAGGATCAAGAAACATCCCCCTGTATGTGTCTACCCTATTGTATCCACCAACCTCTTCCTCAAATCTCCTCTCACCATCAAAGGTAAGACCAGTAACTTCTTGCCAGATTTCAGGGGTGATCTCTATGGCAACCCCATTAACTTGAGACAGTATTGTCCCATCCATGGAGAACTTGGAACAGGTATAAAATACCTTCACTAATTTAGGGTAAAAGGTACCTTCATCTCCACAAATTGTTTCAGACCTTGGGCTTCAAGATAGGTAGGTAACTGAAAACTTTCTTCTATAAACCAGTCAATGGAGAGGTGTTTGGGAGGACCTATAAGCTTGGTTGCATTAAATTGAAGATAGGTCATTTTATCTTTCTCCTTGGAGAACCAATGATCTACTCTATTGGCAGCAGGATTAGAGGATTCAACTTTTCTTTTAGAGGACCTAGGTTTCTTTGGTGCAGACATGGTTACAGAAATAAAAGACTCTAAGGCAAGGCTTTGCTAAACACAGAGAAAGAAAGGCACCGAAATGCTTAAGAAAGAAGATGAGAGTGGTGTGATTTTTTACTTGAACATAGATTGTATTTATAGAAGAATTTAGGCTCCAAAGTTCAAATTTGAAATTAGAAACAGTTACCACGAATTAACCCACTCAATTTAAGGCTCAGAAGATTTGAAATTTGAATTAGGTGGCAGTTTGGCAGTTACAATTTCCAAGAAAATCTTGCAGATTTTGCAGTAACTCCATGAATAATCGATTATTTTCATGTGTAATTGATTAATTCGTAAGGAAAATCAGTTTCAGTATAGTCAGTAATTGATTAATTCGCAAAGTAATCGATTATTTCAGAACAATCTAGTTAAAGAAGATGACGTGTAATCGATTATCCTTCATATGTAATCGATTATCACAGAGAGAATACAAGTTTCAGAGATTTTTCAAAAAAAATTAATCGATTATTCCAGTGAAATGAGATTTTGTAAAAATGTTTTGAAGCTTGTGTAATCGATTAATTCGTTGGTTTAATCGATTATTCTAGTGGAATGAGATTTTCTGGAAAAATTTTCTATAAAGAATAATCGATTATTTCGTTGTGTAATCGATTACATAAGCTCAAATTTCATTCCCAATGGCTTTTAAAGTTCATTTAATCGATTATCCCATACCTTAATCGATTATTCCAATGAAAATTGCAGAATGAACAGTGATTATGCAGCACAATTTTGAATTTTCATTTACAAGTGATGATCAAGCAAGTGGGCAATTATTTCACATAGATTGGCACAGATCAAGCATGCTTTAGCAAATATTAGATTCATCAAGGATACCTAGCATATTTCTTAGAGTGTAATATCTATCTCTATCCAAAGGTTTGGTAAATATATTAGCTAATTAAAAATTGGTTTCAATAAATTCAATTTTGATGTTACCCTTTTGGATATGGTCTCTGATGAAGTGATGTCTGATTTCAATATGCTTTTTCCTAGAGTGCATGATAGGGTTTTTGGAGATGTTAATGGCACTTGTATTATGACACGGAAGTGGTATCTCCTTCAGCTCAACACCAAATAACTGAAGTTGTTGCTTCAACCAAAGGCTTTGTGCACAACAGCTTCCAGCTGATATATATTCTGCTTCAGCAGTGGATAATGCAACACATGATTGCTTCTTGCAGTGCCAAGAGATCAGTGAGCTCCCTAGCATATGACATGTTCAACTTGTGCTCTTTCTATCCAACTTGCACCCTACAAAATCAGAATCAGAGTATCCAATTAAGCTGATAGGTGTACGTTTTGGATACCAAAGTCTTACTTTTGGTGTGGACTTAAGATACTTGAGGATCCTCTTGACTGCTATTAGATGAGATTCCTTGGGATTGGCTTGATATCTAGCACACAAGCAAACACTCAACATTATATCAGGCCTACTAGCAGTGAGGTATAGCAAGGATCCAATCATTCCTCTGTATTTGGATTCATCAACACTCCTGCCTTTGTCATCTGTGTCAAGATAAGTAGAAGTTGGCATTGGTGTTGCAGCATCTTTGCAATTTTCTATTTCAAACTTCTTAATCATCTCTTGACAGTACTTGGATTGATTAAAGGAAAGTTCCATTCTTTAATTGCTTGACTTGTAGTCCTAGAAAGAATGTGAGTTCCCCCATCATTGACATTTCAAATTCACCTGCATTGTTGCTGAAAATTCTCGCCACATTGATGGATTAGTTGAAGCAAAAATTATGTCATCTACATAAATTTGAACCAATAGTATATCATTTCCTTTTCTCTTTATGAACAAGGTTTTATCAACTTGACCTCTTATGAAAGATTGTTCAACCAAAAATTTACTTAACCTTTCATACCAAGATCTAGGTGCTTGTTTCAAACCATACAATGCTTTTCTTAAGTTGTAAACAAGATTAGGATGTTTATGATCAACAAATCCAGGAGATTGTTGTACATAAATTTCTTCTTCTATGTAACCATTTAAGAAAGCACTTTTGACATCCATTTGAAACAATTTGAAATTCATCAAACAAGCATATGCAAGCAATAACCTAATAGCTTCTAATATGGCTACTGGAGCATAAGTTTCATCATAGTCTATGCCTTCCTCTTGGTTGTATCCCTTAGCAACCAATCTAGCCTTGTTCCTTACTATGATTCCACTTTCATCCAGCTTGTTTCTAAAAACTCATTTAGTGCCAATAGGTTTATGAGTTGATGTTCTAGGGACTAATTCCCAAACTTCATTTCTTTTGAATTGATTCAACTCATCATGCATAGCCATTAACCAATGTTCATCTAACAATGCTTGATTAATACTATTTGGTTCTATTTGTGAAACAAAAGTCGTGTTACAGCAGAGATTTCTTAATGATGATCTAGTAGAAACTCCCTTTGAAACTTCACCAATTATGTTATCAAGGGAGAGATCTCTTGTTGTTCTCCAATCTTTAGGCTCATGTCCAGATGTTGATTGTTCTGTTTCAGCACTTGGTTCTTCCTTTTCTTTATTCATTGAGTCATTTAGTTGAATAATTTCTTCCATAGGACCTGCATCAATATCACACTTATTTTCCTCTTTAGAGGGATTAGATTCATCACAAATAACATGAACTGATTCTTCCATGCATAATGTTCTTTTATTGAAAACTCTATAAGCTTTGCTTTGTAATGAATATCCAAGGAAAATGGCTTTATCAGCTTCAGCATCAAATTTTCCAAGTGATTTTTTCCCATTATTTAACACAAAACACTTACAGCCAAAAGTTCTCAAATGAGAGATGTTTGGTTTTCTACCTTTGTATAGTTCATAAGGAGTTTTCTTCAAAATAGGCCTTATTAATAATCTATTCAAAGTGTAGCAAATTGTACTTACAGCATCAGCCCAAAAATGTTTAGGCAAATTTGTCTCATTAAGAAGAGTTCTTGCACCTTCTTCAAGGGATCTATTTTTCCTCTCCACAACACCATTTTGTTGAGGTGTTCTTGGAGCTGAAAAATTGTGGTTAATTCCATTTTCTTCACAGCATTTTTTCAAAATATTCATTTTGGAATTCTCCAGCATGATCACTTCTTATTGAGATAATTTTGCTTCCTTTTTCATTTTGAGTAAGTTTGGCCAGTTTTCTAAAAGCATGGAAAGCATCACTCTTGGATTTCAAAAACAAAGTCCATGTGAATCTAGAGTAATCATCAACAATGACAAGCCCATAGTAATTACCTCCTAAATTCATAGTTCTAGAAGGACCAAACAAATATATATGAAGTAATTCAAGGGGTCTTAAGGTAGAAACAACATTTTTACTTTGAAAAGAATTTTTAGTTTGTTTCCCCTTTTGACAAGCATCACATAATTTGTTCTTTTTAAACTTGAGTTTGGGTAATCCAATGACTAGATCCTTTTTAATTAGCTTGTTCATATGATGCATGTTAATGTGACTTGCCCTCCTATGCCATAACCAAGATTCATCAATTTTACTAATTAAGCAAGAAGTGTTATGAAGGTATGCATGATCTATGGAGAGTAAGTAGATATTACCTTTTCTTTTACCTATGTGTATAACTTCACCAGTCTCTCCATCACATATCATGCAACAATTGTCATTAAATGACACTTTGAACCCTTTATCACAAAGCTGACTTATGCTTAAGAGATTGTGCTTTAATCCTTCCACATAGAGAACATTTTTGACTTTGGCCTTAAAGTTGTCTCCTATACTTCCTTCTCCAATTATTTTTCCTTTGTTATTATCTCCATAGGTGACAAATCCTCCATCTTTAAGAGTCAAATTTGTAAGCATTGATATGTCACCGGTCATATGTCTAGAGCATCCACTGTCAAGATACCATAATGATGATCTTGCTCTTAGACATACCTGCAAAATTCAAATCAATTTACAAAGGTAGGTACCCAATTGAAGTTGGGTCCATAGGGGTTATGTAACACCCCGTATGCATCCGGTGTATTAACATATTACTTAATCAGATAAGCGCAGTAATTAATATAAAACCAATTAATTACAACCACGGAAGCGTTTTCAAAACCATATTCCTTGATTCATTATGTATGGTACGCATCTAAGTAACAAAAACGAATGCCAAGATATCACAAAAGTCTCCATGATCCAGATAACTCAAAATAACGGCAGATGAAACTATAATATCAATGCAGATAAACCAGGAGAGTTAATCATATGTACATAACACGATATATACATCAACAAGACACTCACAGTGTCTATACAAAAGAATAAGCACCACGTGCTTTGATCTTCACAGATCCTTCCTCACATGAGGGTACAAAATACAGTATACTCTGTACATACTCTATACAGGCTCAAAATATATGCACATGCATATCTTCCCTCGCAGGGGTACAAAACAATAACATAACAAAATAACTGAGCCACCATGCTCTAAAAAAAACTATCCCAACAGCTACACAGAGTTTGTCCCTACTGGGGCCTCCCGCCCTGGGACCTGTCATCTCTGCCAGCAGCATCACCTGAAACAATATCCCCAAACAGGGGTGAGATAAAAATCTCAGTAAGCTCAGGGATCTTGGAGGCTTTTCCCTCCCCCTGGCTCACTTTCAAGGCACACAGCATCACAGGTATCACAATCACTAGGCCTCCCGACCCTCATAACAATACACATACACATAGCACATCCAAGAATAGGCCTCAACCGCAACGGGACCACCTATTTCATGGTATTAAGGGATCATCATCACCCTTTTAAGAAAGATGCATCATCATCCGCATCTAGTGTGAGACCGGAACTCACACCCCGTGTCATCCCATCGGGAGCTACCCCTTACGCATGGATGCACGATATATGGTACCTCCGAGAATAGGTCTCATCCGCAACGGGCCCACCTATCTCTTGGTCTTAAGGGATCATCATCACCCTTTACGTGAGCAAACCAAGCTAGGAGGTGCGGTCTACTCCTAGGGAGGTCCATATCTATCTACTGGCCAGAAGATCTATTCAGAACACAATCATACATACAAAGCATAGCATAATGCATACATATCATCATGAGAATACTGTAATAACCAATGCAATGCACATGCATCATGAATGTAACCATCACTCCCTCGGAGTATGGTGGAACACAGCAGTGGGAACAGTCCCAAGAACAAAGAGCTTACCTGACAAGGCAGTGCTCTGCTGTCCAATCCCTAGACCGTGGTCTACGCCACCAACACCCTCGGTGTCACGCCCTATATCAAGGCAACAAGCATATATCAGTAACGAGCCTAACCTTACAAGGCATTTAAATACTGTATAACGGTTCTCGACCGTTAGAATGAAAAGAAACGCGATTCTTTCCATTTCAACCTCTCTGTTCTCTATCTTAAGGTTATCAGACCCCATCACCTCAAAGGCGCTTCACAGACCCTCAACAGGATCTATCTCGGCCTGTCTAACATACTAGAGTCTCTCTCAGACTCTATATAAGCCAATTCAAAGGATTCAATTTCCTTAGCCAGGCCAAATATCAATATTGTCAAGTTTATCAGAACGGCTATTTCAACACATATTCACCATTTATTTAGCCTCCTGATCATCTTTTGTAAAGGTACTTAGACTCAAACTCATCCTTATGTCAACATTCTTCCTACTCATAAAGATGTCAGAGTCAAAACTAAACTTTATCAATACTCATAATTCAAGGCTCAGACTTTATCAGAACAACCTCCTGAGCATACTTTTCAATAGAATCCAAGCCTAATTTCGACTCCAACTCGCTCATTTATTCAAAATTCATCAAACTTCATCAAGAATTATCTTTCAGAAATAACCGGTTAAAGCTCGAGTTTCTTACCTCTAAACAGTCGAGAAAGGTTAGAGGATAGCTTTTCCAAGCTTGAATGCCTCTGAAATGACTCCTTTCTTCTCAAAATCCAAGCTCTGAGGATATCCCCTAAAGAACTGGATTTCTCCGATTGGTTATCTTTTTGAGAGATTGAAACTAGGATCTAGCTCATCTCGAGGTTCTAATCACTTTCCTAGTTGGTTATCAAGTGTTTAGGTGAAGTATGGAGAAGATATGAAGCTTCCCAAGCTTATCAATGGCAGAAAAGGCTTAAGGAAGAAGGAGAAACAGTTTTTCCCCCAAAAATCGCGTGAAATGACCATATATAGTGGTCCAGATCGCGTTCTGGCGCTATCCGTGCCAAATTCCAGTGAAAATAGGCTTTCTGGAGCACTTCTGGCGCTAACGGCCCCAGAAAATCCGTCACAAAATCCGTCGCTAATTCCATCGCAAAATCCGTCGCTAACGCTTTTTCTGACGGAATATTAAAATTTCAAGTTTTTCTTTCTTTTTCTTTTATTTATTAAACCTAGGTTATTATAGGTTAGCTATTTTTCTTTTTCTTGGCACCCAAATGGATTCTCCATTAGGCACATAGAATCTCCTAGCATAGCATTTATAAGATGTGTGACCTTTCTTCATACAATAGTTACAAGTAATACTTCTTGATGCTTTTTCAAAATAAGTCATGTGATTAAACTTTGGTTTTGAAACATCTTTTAAGATCTCCCTTTAGCTTAATATTTGATTTTGCAAGCTTTTGGGCCTCTTCATGCATGTCTTGAAAAGCATCAATAGCTTGATTAAATTCAGAACTTACCTCAGTTTCAGCAATTGATAAATCATCATCTTCATCAATTGTGGAGGTGAGACACACATTTGCTTCTTCATCTTCATTGATGATTTAGAGGTTGTTGATTCATTATCTTCCCAAGCAATATAGGCTTTCTTGGGTTTTCCTTCTTTCTTCACCTTGTTTTCACTTTGTTGCTTCTTCAAGAAGATTGAACATTCAGATTTAATATGGCCAGGTTTGTATTAGACTTTTGGCAAGCGTACCAATTGTCATTGTAAGTTACAAAATTTATAAAAGTTCGTCTCCATAGGGACTTGTGCTACTCAATTAATCCAAATAAAACTTAACAGTTTAATAGTTATGTACAACGAGTATGGTCGAAGTTTTGATGGTTTTACGGAAATAACGAAAGATTACAGAAGCTAATAAAATGATTTTAATTAATTCAAGAAAAACTTAGGATTTGGATTTCATCATTCATACCCTCAGTATTCAATTAATATTACCATGTATAAATCATTCTCTATTATTATTGATGCACACATTAATTCACCTCGAATCGATCCCTCGCAATCGAGTTCTAAGGATATTTATCGAATATCAATCCCTCGCATATGAAGTAAATAACCCAGCATTAAAATCAAAATCGCGTGCTATTTGCAATCTAAACGTTATGCTCTATCCCTAGCAACGTAACGTAAAGAGTAAAATTATTCAGTTCAAATTCTAAGAGTACTTCCCAATTAAACTTAGAATCCAATTTCATGAAATTAGTGATCAAGTAGAATCAAGCATTAAAAGTGGAATACAATTACCAATAATAAATAAAAAAGACTTATGCATAAATAAATATTAAAAGAGGTACTTAAAAGTAGAAGATTACATCCAATCCTTTAAGAGAAACTAACCAAGCATGGAGAGAACCTCCTTAAGAGAAGAATTGATGAAGGGCCCCATCATTGCTTCTTTCCGGCAGAGTCTCCGCACTAAATCTCACTTCTCTCACTTCCCTAACCTACCTAATACTAATATTTACAGAGCCTAAGGCTTGAGAACAAGCCAAGAAGCAAGGGAGGAGGAGAAAATGGAATGCAAGAAGTGTAAAATTCCTTGGGGGTGCATGGCTATTTATAGGGGGCTGTATGCTCGAATTCACTCGCCCAAGCGAGTGTTTTTTCTTGTGTTTGCTAGCTTGGGCAAGTAAAAACCCACTTGAAGGCTCACTTGCAGAAGCTACTCGCTTGGGCGACCAATTTGCACTAAGGACACTCACTTGGGCGAGTTAAAAGATGGTTATGGAGAATGCTTTTGGGCCTTGATGGATTTTGGGCTTGTTTTGCTTGTAACACCTCCCATGTTTTCTATGTAAGCCCTCCTTGCTTGCTTTGCTTATTCAGAAGCCTCGAAAATCCATGGAATCTATCAAAATACAAAGCATGATTGGATTAATCTTCCAAAATATAAAAACTACATTCATACAAGTCATAAATATAATTTAACTAGGTTTAAGGCAAGTTTATACGCAAAGTTATTGAAATCAAAAGATAAGTGTCTGCTTTTGAAACCTGAATGTAACTGAATCAGGGCACTTATCAGTTTGCCACATTCAATGCAAGTGAAGTTGTTGTCATTTCTTTTGTTGGTGCTGTTGTTTTTCTTTGTGAACTTCCTGTTCTTGTTTCTTCTTATTTCATCTTTACCTTCATGAGTTATCTCTAGCATCTCCCACATCTCCTTTGCACTTTTGCATCTAACTTTCTAAATAATTCATCAAAAGAAAGTGCAGAAGTAATCATATTCTTAGCTTTAAAATCATAATGAACAACTCTCTTTTCAGCATCTGTCATTTCATCCCATTCTTTGGGAATCATATCATTACCAACAGTTTTAATAGGAATCATAGGACCTTTTTCTATTGCATTCCAAGCACCTGGGTCATTTGATTGAATAAAGATTTTCATTCTATTTTTCCAAAAACTAAAGTGCTCTCCTTCAAACATTGGAGGACGATTGAGGGAGGCACCCTCCTTGAAGGTAATTTGTGTGGTATTCATTTTCTTTTTAAAGAAAGATAGTGATCTTGAATAACACTCAAGAGTCTGCTCTTGATACCAATTAAATAACAAAGGAATACCCACAATAACCAAGAGGGGGGTGAATTGGTTAAAACTTGGTCTTTTAATATTTCTTTACAAAATCAGAGTAAGGATCTTAATCACTTTTAAAACCAAGAAAGCTTTTATTCAATCAATTCACTCAGCTCAGAAAATCAATGTCTCAAAACACCACTTGTTGAGTAATGATAAGAATACCAAGAACCAATGAACAAGATAGCCAATAGAGATTAAAGAACAGAGAATCTACACAAAGATTTATACTGGTTCACTTCTCAAGAGAAGCTAGATCCATTTTCTTCTAATCAACACTAGATAAGAGTTCCACTATTATAAATTTCAGTTCTTACAAGCTTTATTACATTCACTCTTTATCAACCCTAGATAAAGAAAGGAAATCTAAAACACTATTAGATACCCTATCAACAAGAACCAGAGAGCACTACTCTGTTCTTCCCTAGAGAACACTACTCTAGTACATGCCTTAAGAACAAATTTACAATAGCACCAATTAACCAACTTATAGCAGAAAACAATTTACACCCAAAAAAAATGGAGAGAAACAACCTGATGATCCAATGAATGTGAATGCATATGGTTTACCAATCAGAGTTGTATGAACAAATGAATTTTAGAACATGCTCTCCTATTCTTCTTTTGAAACTCCTGCCCAAGAAATCATTCAAAAACCCATGAAGATTAAAGAGAGGGACAAGAGGTTTGTATACTAAAAAAAATACTTTCAATCTTTGTAAAGGCTTGTGTGTAATCAAAAATTTGAATATCTCACTGTTTAAAACAAGACAAGCCTCACTTTTATTTATAACAAAACTTTATAACTAACTATAATCGATTAAATGCTCCCAATAATCAATTAAAATGCCTTATGTAATCGATTAAATTGTCATTTTAATCGATTAAAATGTTCACAAGTTTTCTGGGTTTGAAGCAAGAGCAAAATAATCGATTAATATGAACTGTAATCGATTAAACCAGTAACACAGCATTTCTAAAAAGCCTTGTGTAATCGATTACAAGAAATGGTAATCGATTAAAGCATTGCAACAAGCTTTTCTAAGAACCTTATGTAATCAATTACAATAAATGGTAATCGATTAAAGCAGTGAACCATGATTTTCTTTTAACACTATGTAATCGATTACAATCAATGGTGATCGATTAAATTGTTCTTCAAAGCTTTTCCAGATTTGAAAATGAAGCAAATAATCGATTATATTGATGTGTAATCAATTAAACTAGTGGTATTTGTATTTTTCCAAAAACATTGCTTCTTTGGTTCTTTTATCAAAAGTTGCTTCAATTCTTTATGAAAACATTTAGGCACATGAATGATTAAATGCATGCAATGCAAGGATCAACAGATTGACTTCTCTAAACACTTTATTGGATTTACATTCTTCCAAGGCATTCCAAGGCATGTGAAAAAGCTCAAAACAATTCTTCAAGTCCTAAGCTTCAAGCTTCAAGATGCTCCCCTTATATCCAACATATCATGTGTGATAGAATATGCCTTGTGAGTTTTTGGGCCTTTGTGGATGAATTGCATTATTCCACTCATGTTCTTTCATGTGTAATTTCACTCTTGTGCTAGATTACTCTAGGTTTTTCTCTGCCTCTCTTGTCATTCTTTGTTGCACATGCATTGATTGAAATGATTTAGGCCTTCTTTCTTTTAGCCACTAGCCAAATAAACTTACCTTGCATTGATATCCATTGTCACCTTCTTTGAGCCTTTAACCTTTTCTTTCTTTTGTAGCTCATTACAAGCCAAAAAGTGGAAAACTATGTTGTCCTAACTTTAGGGACAAAAGGGGCCTTGGAATTGTTTTGGGAGTAGATTTCAAACAAGTGTGGGGGATTTGTGTTTTGTTCCTTTATTTTTTTCATTTCATTTTATTTTGAATTGTGAAAAAAAGGATGATAAAAGAAAACAAAGGAAAAAAATAGTATAAAAAACAAAAGTTCAAAGAAAAGAAAAAATGTACAAACAAAGAAAAAGAAGTACAAAGAAAAAATTGTAATAAAAGTGTGTGTGGTTCATCCTCATCCTTGTAGGTCTTTTAATTTTAATTTTGTTGTTCTCCATCTTGTTTCTTTGTTTCTACCCCTCTTTTTACTTGTTGGCTTACTCCCCATTGCCCTTCTTTTCTCTTAGTTTTAGCCTAAATATTCTTCTCTTATCCACCCTTACCTAAGCCATACATTACAAACCAATAAAAGCCCTTTTGATATTTTGATGCATGTGTATTTCAAGTTGAATGAATTAGAGTCTTGACAAAATTTGGATGTGCTAGTTACATGTGGTGCTTGAGTGTAAACACAAATCCATACACATTTGGTGAGATTGAGTGTTGTTCTTTGAGATATTTCTATCACCTTGGTACATTCTTAATTTTGACTTGACTACTTTTTCACATTGCACTTTATGATCATGTGTTCATGGATTGTTTGTTACCTTGATATCACTCTTCCATTTTTTCATCTTTCTCCTTGTTGTGCATTGTTAGGATCCATTGAAAAATGTGTGTCTTGTTCATAGCTTTCTTTTAGTTTATGGTTTGCTCTAGTTTGATTTTTTTTGTCTTTCTTTTAGTTTTGTCCAGGAGTGCAAAACATAAAGTGTGGGAGAATTTGATTAAGCATTTTTAATTTAGTATTTTTATATTATTCTTAACTTATTTAACTTCTCTTGGACTCTTATTTTCACACTTTAACTTAGTTTTGGTCTTAGGCAAAGGGCTTAATTGATAATTATTGCTTATTTTTGAATTTTGTGCTTGCTTGACCTATCTTCATTGTGCAAGACCTAGAGGATTCTAAAGAACTTCGAATGGAGAATATGAGTAATACCTAGAAAGCTAAGGAAAAGAGCTACAATTTTTTCAGAGCTAAACTTGGGCTTGGAAGTCAAAATCTTTACACTTGAGCTTTGAGCTACAAGATTGGGCTTTGATTTGTGTAATTAGCTTAATTAGTTATATTAGATAGGCCTAATCAGAGTCTATCCCTTCCTTTCGTTTAGTCACTATATATTAGTGTAGTTAGTTAGTTACTTTATTTTGTACAAACAAATTTTTTAGACTTCTTGTGCAAGTTTTTAGATCAAACTCTTTTCTCTCTTTTTCTCTCAATTGTTCTTCATATTTCTTCTTCTTTTCAATTTTGTTCTATTTTCTTGCACAAAATTTGTGGCTCTTCCACTGATGATGATCATGGAAGGCTAAACAGTCAATCAATCCAAGGATCCAGTCCAAGCAAGGAGAATTTGAGTTCTAGTTTGGTATTTCAATTTCTGCGTGAATATTCATCTTCTTTTTCAATCATATTTTTGATTTTCATGATTATCAATGTACTTAGGATTGAAAATGGATTCGGTTATGAATTCATTTCCTAATCTCTAATTTTAATCACTGATTGTTTGGATGATATTTCAATATGATTTGTGATTTTAATTAATTTCAGAGTTAATTTGATTAAACTGCTTTTAATGACATTGAATAAACCTTCTTAATATGATCATTATTTGAAGAACTATGATATTTTGAATTTCTTGATTTGGTGAATTAGATTGATATTCTTGAATCTGTTTCATAACATATTTCATCAATTTTGTCTGTTTTTTCATTTTCTGCATTTATGTTTGTGTGTTTCTGCAATTTTAGTTTACTGTATGCAAACTATTTGATGAAATTCCCCTTCTGATTAAGTGGATTAAGTTCGAAACCAAAGTGAA
This sequence comes from Glycine latifolia, assembly GCA_013407115.1. Taxonomy (NCBI): domain Eukaryota; kingdom Viridiplantae; phylum Streptophyta; class Magnoliopsida; order Fabales; family Fabaceae; genus Glycine; species Glycine latifolia. The sequence continues at coordinate 23,878 of QARZ01040476.1, forward strand.
TCATATCTCTGAGTCGACCTAGGTTATTCCTGTATTGTAGAATTATCCTAGTTTTATTTATTTTGTAACTATGCAACAATAAAGAAAGAGATGCTAGCAGTGGTTTATGCCCTTGAAAAATTTCGATCAAATCCTCTAGCATCAAAGACCATTGTGCACACTGACCATTCAACTATATAATATCTACTCACCAAAGCGGATTCCAAGCCAAGATTAAGGAATTATGATTTTAGAAGTTTTTAATATGATTTTGTGAGGTTTAACAGAGAAATAGGGCAATTTTAAGGGGTAGCCTCACTCAAGCAAGTGTAGGTCGCTCAAGCCAGCTCAAACAGAGGAGAAGATGAAACTTTACTGAAGATATCTCGCTTAAGCGAGGAGCGTGCTAGACAATGCATCCAAAAATTGAATAATTCAAAACAGAGATAATTATGGTGATATAGCTTAAAGATAAATGAAAAAAATCACTTGAAAGATAATTGCAACAATTAAAACAGATTATATTAGTTGAAGAGATCATTTCCTTGTTGTAACGCCCCGTACGCGTCCGGTTTGTTAACATTATTATTATATCCATTTACGCAGCAATTTTCAAAATAAACAATTTGATTTGGAAGCAAAACAAAATATGACGTCATTATAACATCAGTTGTACATTATACATGGTGAAGTATCAAAATATACATCCTCTGTACACAAGTGTACTTATAATCCCCTCAAGGTACAAAACCATAAAACAATAGGCATAAACAACAAAAGAATGGAGCCAATATGCTCTCAAACCTATGCCTAAGGTCCCTACAAGACCTATCCCTGCTCGAGCCTCTTGCCCTGGGATCTCTCAGCAGCTCCCTGAATATCACCTGCAAAACATAACCCCCAACAGGGGTGAGATAACAATCTCAGTAAACTCAGGGTCCTTAGAGGTCTTTCCTCCCCCTGGTTCACTTCTATGCATATAATATCAAAATTGGCATTACAACTAGCCATCACACTCTCAAGCCATAACAACACACATACATATGTCTCAAGGGTTTATCAGTACCCTTTTCATAACATACATCATCATCATTTAGCCATCACGGCCCTCAACAGTTCACAACACATTAAAACACAATCACATGTACATGGCATATATCTATATACATCATTTACCAATTCCTGAGGAAGCTACATCCACCTATGTCACATCTCACATCAGGACTCCCTACCATTAGCCTGAGGAAGCTACATCCACCTATGTGGGCACATCTCACATCAGGACTCCCTATCATTAGCCTGAGGAAGCTACATCCATCTATATGAGCACATCTCACATCAGGACTTACTCAAACACATATACATACCCTCTATTCTATTCTATTCTACTGGTCAGAGGAATCTCCTCAATCAACACACATAACCTCAATCTATGTATATCAGGTACATGGTTTCAATCCAAACAGTAACACACAATTTCAATATACATGCATTAATTCATACAATGACCATCACTCCCTCTGGAGTATGGTGGAACACAATCAGTGGGAAACACTCCCAAGAACAAAGAGCTTACCTGCTCTCAGCACTGTACCAGCTCTCCTGGATCCGTGGTTACCACCACCAGTGATGTCTGTATCACGCCCTACACAAGGCATACAACAATCAATCAATAACGATCCTCAACCGTTAGAATGAAAGGAAACTCTATTCCTTTCCATAATAGCCTCTCTGCTCTCTATCTTAAGGTTATCAGACCTCATCACCTCAAAGGCGCTCCACAGACCCTCAACAGGATCTATCTCGGCCTATCTAATGTACTAGAGTCTCCCAAAGACTCTGCACAAGTCAATTCTAAGGATTCACTTGCCTTAACCAGGCCAATTATCCATATTTGTCAAGCTTATCAGAACGGTTATTTCAACACATTTTCACCGTTAATTTAGCCTCCTTAACATCTTTTGTAAAGGTACCTAGGCTCAAACTCATCATTATATCATCAATCTTCCTACTCATACAGATGTTAGAGTCAAAACTAAACTTTATCAATACTCATGATTCAAGGCTCAGACTTTATCAGAACAACCTCCTGAGCATACTTTTCAACAGAATCCAAGCCTAATTTCGACTCCAACTTGCTCATTTATTCAAAATTCATCAAAACTCATCAAGAATTATCTTTCAGAAATAACCGGTTAAAGCTCGAGTTTCTTACCTCTAAACAGTCGAGGAAGGTTAGAGGATAGCTTTTCCAAGCTTGAATGCCTCTGAAATGACTCCTTTCTTCTCAAAATCCAAGCTCTAAGGATATTCCCTAGAGAACTGGATTTCTCCGATTGGTTATCTTTTCGAGAGATTGAAACTAGGATCTAGCTCATCTCGAGGTTTTAATCACTTTCCTAGTTGGGTAGAAGGTGTTTAGATGAAGTATGGAGAAGATATGAAGCTTCCCATGCTTGTTAATGGCAGAAATGGCTCAAGGAAGAAGAAAATCTGAGTTTTGGCCCAAAAAAATCGTAAAATGGCCTTTTATAGTGGTCCAGGTCGCGTTCTGGCACTGATAGCGCCACTATGGCGCTATCCGCGCCAAATTCCAGCGAAAACAGGCTTTCTGAGGCACTTTGGCGCTAACCGCGCCACTTTGGCACTAATCGCGCCAAAATCCAGCACCTCTGGCGCTAACCGCGCCAATCTGGCGCTAATCGCGCCAGAAAATCCATCGCAAAATCCGTCGCTAATTCTGTCGCAAAATCCGTCGCTAACGCTTTTTCTGACGGAATTTAGCAAATTTTAAACTTTCTTTCTTTTTCTTCTCTTTGTTTAACCTTGGTTATTATACTTGTATATATTATATTATTTTTTAAATTAAGGAGATTATTTTCCTTTATTAAACACATCTATGATTCTATAAATAAAGAGGCATAGGCAACAACAAAAAAACACCTCTACACACCACCCTTCATTGAAAAACCCTCTTGTATTGTCTCTTCTTATATTTCATGAGTGACTAGTTTCTTTCTTATCTAGGAGAGGAAAGGATTAAACCCTATTTGATGTAATTTTCTCACATTTATATATTGTTTGAGCTCATTATTCACCTTCTATACTTAATGTTTTTTTTTGCCTACAGACCTCATAGATGATTCCAGGAATTGACGTGCACTTTGGCGAGTCTCGTTGAAACTAGAACTGGATCAGATACTTAATTGGGTATATATGTAGGGATAGAATAATCTTGGTTAAGCCTCGCTAATTCCCAAACGATAATGTTGATTGCTTGTGTTGGTTTGTGATATGCACCTAGCATATAAGGTTCCCTAATCTTTTAGAAGCAAGAATTTGAATATTAAGCATTGATAATTGCCCATTTTATGTGAGATTATGCTGATATTGAAATTTCCAGGGAATCAATCAAATGTATCAAATTAAGGCAAGAATCAGCAGAGAAAACCAAGCTGTGAAGAAGAATCTGGCACGACCAGCGCCATGCATGGCGCCACCAGCGCCAAGAACACTGGAAGCTGGTGCCATCCGTGCCAAAGTGGCGCCATTGGCGTCATCATCTCTGGAGCCCAACGCCATCAGTGCCACAGTTCGACAGAAGCTCTGTAATTAAAGCTGTCAAGGGCAAAATAGGGACTTCACAAGCTGGGTTATAAATACTAAACCCTCAGCATTAAATGTACGACTTTTGGATGAGAAAATCACAAAAGTAGGGTTTTTAGAGGCTTGGGTGCCTTAGCTAGGGTTTAAGGGAGTTGGAGGCTCAAGTGGAGGTTCTTCTCCATCTTCTTCTCCTTGCACTTCAGCTGGGTATGCCATTTTTTGTATCACACCCAACCACAATGAGGTTTGGCTGATTTTATATTATAGTTAGGGCCAAGCACTGAATGTAACCTCCTTTGGATTGTATTGGATGCTATTCTTCATTTATATCAAGTTATTTCACTTTACTTTGATTGCATGTATGTTTCTATCTTGCTGGAACTGAGTACTCTAGTTGGGTATTGAAGGCTAGAGTTTACAATAGGAATGTTGGGATTCTACGCTTGGACTTGGGTAAAGTGACAAGCTTTACATTATCTAGGGATAGAAATGTATGCTTGCAAACATTTTATGCATTACTTCATGCTTAACCTAATAAATGCTACTAAGGAATTAGGGTGTTGAAATGGGTTAAAGGGTTAAGGTCACTAAGGAATTAGGATTTAACTATGATTGTATGATGATGCATGCTTTGGGTCTCTTGTAATAGATGAAGGTAGTAGAAAATTCATGTAAGAAGGTAGGAAACATTTAGTGTGGGTTGCCCTGGCTACATTACTTTACATATCGTTACAATCTCAATTTCTTGTTTATAATACTTCATGTTCATAACTAGGTTTAATTTAATTGTCACACACACTACATCAATTTCTCAAAGTTAATTGTCCTCCAACCTATCGATACAATTTATAATTTAATTGGTCAAACAATCCTCGTGGGAACGATATCTTTCTTATCATTGTATTACTTGGAACAATAGGTATACTTGCCGAATCCGCAACAGTTTGCCAAGGGATTGGGAATCAAGGCAAGTAATTTAGGGTCTATCACCTAAGGGATTAGGGATAAAATGCATTTGTGAATTAGGGATGAATAATATAATGACATAGAAGTGTGATGAATTATAACAAATAGAGGGATTCCAAATACAATCTTAGCATCTCAACATTATTGTTTTCGTTGACAATTATTATCGCGTTAACAAGTAACTTTTTACCTTTTTCTTTTAATTTATGTTATTAACTTTTCAGGACATTAATCTCTCTAGAAAAATATGTCTTCTATTTTTTTTGTTTTGAGTAGCTTTAGTTTTAGGTAATTTAAAATATAAAAACACAAAAATATCTTTATTCCAAAGGTTTTAATTTGAATATTCATCCTTGAACTATTTCCTTGGAAGACGACCTAAGCTTTGGTTTAGTACTGCAATTGGGATTCAATTACAATTAGCCGACATAAATCCTAATGTAATTAAAACGTTAACACGCGTACAACACACAAAACAAGCATTCATTCACACACATAGAGAGAAAAGACTCAAGCCTATTTACAACTCTTAGGGAACCATTCTAGGCCCCTCAAGTGATAGAAATCACTTTTCACCTAAATCTACTGAAAATTCAATAGCATAAGGACTATATTTACAACATCCCAAAATTTATAAGCAATATGCCGAGCGTTGGACACCCCCATACTCAGACAAAAGCACGTATAGGTGAATATCAATATATTGTAAAATTATAAATCACACGCAACAGATACAAGTGATAGATTCACACTCTCTCAGTTTTAGGCATTCATAAGCAATAATAAAATTTCATCGTTCATTCATATCTTAGTAGTCATACTAGCAGGAAATATATTCACTTAAAGCATAACAATAGTCATCGGACATGCATACAATCAATCTTAGCATTGAACATCACATTCTCCTTACATCTCAACAATCACATTTGTAACACCTTTCCAATTACTATATTATGCCTAGGTCATAATACATAACTAGAAGATGTTAACTTTTCTAACGTAAATTTTTTAACAAAATCGATTGATAAAAACTTATCTCAATATTAGAAAATTACACTTATATTGAGCCTGTAGAGAC
>QARZ01040477.1:3139-36986 GCA_013407115.1 Glycine latifolia
AGGTCTGTCTATCTAACCATCTAAGTGCCTTCCCTTTCACAGCAAAAGGAAACAACCTCAATCTTATAGCATCATCTGACACTCCTTGGTGTCTAATGGTATCATAGATTCTCAAAAATCTGTCAATAAAGTCATAGGGATCTTCATTATCTTCCCCTCCAAACTGACTGCGTTCCACCAATGTAATCAATAAAGGATGAATATCAAAGTGATTTGCTTCTATTGGTGGTCTGACAATACTGGAGTTTGGTCTAGTGAACAATGGAGCCAGAATATCCTCCATTAGTTCATCTTCTAATCTTGGCTGATTATTTCCTTGGTCAACCATGTCTGATTCAGAGATTGAATAACAATCAGAAATTTCTGCTTCTCTTTCTCTTTCTCTGGCTAGTCTCCTGTTTCTTCTAATTGTTCTTTCTATTTCAGGGTCGTACTGTAGATGATTAGGATTAACTATACCTCGCATAAACTAAGAAAAATAGTTTAGTAACAAAAGAAATTCCAATCTCAAGATATAAAGTTAATATAAAATTGGCTATTGCAATCCCCGGCAACGGCGCCAAAAACTTGTTGCGAATTTGGCAAGTGTACCGTTCGTTTCAAGTAATAAAGTAAGTAAGTAAAGTATCGTCTACACAGGGATTGAATGCAATCTTACGTAAACTTAACGTCTTAGAAATTGGAAGACAAATAATGAGTTCGAGAGAGTTTGTTGAGTTGTATTTAAGTAGCATAAATAAAATAACATAAATTTAACAAGAATGTAAGCGAATGTTAATTGGATTTTTCTGCAGTAGTGAGAGATGATTGTAGTTAAGCGCAATCCCCTATGATTCCTTCCTACTATGCTTCGATTGATTATTAACTTGAATTACTTCTAATTACTCAGCTGATGTATTCTCCTATAAGTAGCTAAATCCTAATCCCTTAGTAATTTAACCCTTTGGTGAAATTAAAAACCCTAATCCCTTAGTGATTCCTCTTAAACCAAGCATTAAGCAACACATCCTGAAATTGCTGCAACTACACATCCCTATCCTTAGGCAATGTATAAATTGTTGTTTTACTCAATTCAGAAACTAGAATCCCAATATCCCTATTGTGAATTCTAACCCTAAACCTCTTAATAGAATGGCTAGTCCCAATTAAGAATAAAGCAATGAAGAACAGAATAAAACAAAGCAATTATGATAACTCTTATTAAAACCAATCAAGACATAGAAGAATTCTCATAGGTTCATGGATCAACCACAATACAAGAATTTAGCCAAGCATACTCATAACTAATAATATTTTCATTACTAGCATGTTCCTAGACAGAATCTAAGAGAGGTAAAGAAAAGATTACACAGAGTTGTCTCTCTGCAATTCTTCAATGTTTCCAAGCTTCTCCCAAGGTCTTCAATGGCTTCTTCTGCAGAATTCTTCAATAGGTCTGTCAAAAAGCCCCCTTCTTTGTGACCCTGAGATCTCCTTTTATGCCCCAAAATGTCTTAGGTCTAATTCCAGTAATGAGGAATTGTTCCCCCCACTGAATCAATTTCAAATCTTTTAAATCAGGAAACAGCGAGCTCGTGGCGCGATTCGCGTGAAGTCTCACGCTGATCGTATGGGTTGTTCGAGTTAAATGGGCTGATACCACGGCCCATGGGCAAGCCAGCGACCTTCACCTCCCGCAAGTCCCTTCGGTCTCCTTTAGCTCTGGCGTGGATGCCCACGCTGATCGCGTGGGTCATTCGAATTGAATGCTTGAGTTTTGATAGAATGGCGCGACTCGCGTGGGTGGCCACGCTAACAGCGTGGCTTGTTCGAGTTGAGGGGTTCTCTTCTAGTAGTCCCACGCTGCTCGCATGGATGGCCACGCTAACAGCATGGCTTGTTCGAGCTGAGAGTCTATGTTTCAGCATCTGACATTGATCGCGTGGTGATTGGTGCTACTCACGTGGGCTCTTCAAGAGCACTGGCTTGCTCTTTTTGCTTCTTTTCCTCTCTTGTTGGTTCCTAAATGATAAAATAACTAAGAAATTAAATTAATATGCAATTAATTAATAATTCACCAATTTCTAATCTAATTTACTAAATCTTAAACAACTTATTAATTAATTAATCCTAAAAACTACTATATGCTAGAAGCATATCATTATGACTTACTGGAATGGAAATTGATGGAGGAGAAACAAAAGAAAAGATTGTATGAAGCAGGCCAAGCCAAGAGCACCGAGACAATCGTTCATCCTTCATCTCCTGTTAGACGGCACATCAAGGGGAAGCTGGCTCGCACAAAGAAAATCAATGTTGCTGTGATGTAACAACATCGATTTTTACTAAAAATCGATGTTGAATTATCATATTTTAACACTTTTTTTCTTATTTGTTGACATTGGTTTTTTTGTATAAACCGATGTTATATACTTTTGTTCTCGTCGATTTTTGAAAATTGATCTTAACGTTCAAACTTTTAATGTCGTCGATTTCAACATCGGTTAAAAACCGATGTGGACAGGCCAAAATAATCGATTTTAAAAACGTATTTTCTAGTAGGGAATGACAAGTTTGGGATTCCAAAAAATATGAGTAGTGAAAAAAGAATGGTAGCAAAAATTACTAATGAGAGAACAATAAACATATAATAAACAATTTATCTTTATGGTAAATATAAAGACCTAAGCAAGATACCTAGCACGTCATCAATCCCCAACTTTGGATTGAAAGGACTAACTGCAAGTGGTACTCTCAATGAAATTATCAAACATTGGTAATAACTCCTGTCAAACAATGGTTGTCTTTGCACATTCCATTGTTCACATGAAAATCTAATCTGATGATAAATCCTATTAAATAATGATTGCCTTTGGACACTTCATAATTTACATAGAAAACCAATCCTTATAATCACCACACATTTACCATTACAAACATGTAATTATTTGGTCAAATTGTGTCTTCTTTTGGGCCAAGTACAGTTAGCATGAATAATTACATGCAACATCTATGTATATTGAATCAGATTAACCTATGCAACTAAAAACACTAGACGATTGAATAAACATGGGAGGTTTTAAATTTACACGTTTCACATATAAACACAAAACTCAAAATTATGTGTATATCATTGTCTAGCAATCACATGATTGCTTACCAATCCTTGAGTAAGAAAAATATCTCAAAAATTATATTCAATTTCACCCACAAATCATTGACTTGATTATAAATAACTTGATCACAAATTAATGTGATATATCCTAATCCATTCATGTCAATTTTTAATACTGGAATCATAGAAGAAAAAAACAAGTAACAAATCTTTATTTTAAATAACTTTATTTATGAGATGTAGTAAAAAAAATGCCACTATATTCAAATGACTACTTTTGATTCCATATGCGTAATCCACCTACATGATTCAATCTAATATTTATAAGAAATATTGGATGGTACAAAATTATCTGTAAAAGATTCAATCCTTCATTAAACATTTTTCTTACCTTTTTTTTTAATTTTCTTCACCCATTGCATCAAAAGAAAAGATAAAAAATAATTTTTATTTGCAAATACATTCCATCTTTATTCATAGATAAACGTCAAAACGTTTTTTTTAACTCTAAACTCCATCTTCATTTTTTTAATATATTACAATTAGATGGAGTCGCACATCCTGGCATATACAAAACACCATATATAACCCCTTTATAATAAAGCTAAAATATACATGATCTTAGCCTTTTTTTAAAACTTCAAATATTGTATCAGTCCCTTATGGCTTATTAGGAACGTAAAATAAGCTTTCGATACTGAAACCATAGCACAATCAATTGAAAATAAAAACTATCCAGATATCAAATAATTGAAAAACTTGAATCCTAACAATCAACAATGATATTCTGGTTATGATACTATTTGTTGGGATTATATTTAATCTTTAATCCTTACTTTTATTATTTATGTGAAAGCTAAAATTCATAATATCACAACAATAATCCAAAAAAATCCTTGGATCTACAACATGTTTGATTATTAAGGATTAGATAAAATACCTGGATTCGTAGTTGGTTCCCGATTAAAACGTTCCTTGACAATTGTTGTAAGATCTTTGCGGTTATGCATCACAAACACAAACAATGACATTATGGTTCTTCCTCTACCAAAGCCTCTTTATTCCTCAAGGAGACCTTCGTAACTCTTCAGATAGGGACAAGATAAACTATGTGTGACAGCTCAATATATTGGGGACTATAGTGTTCTTATAGTGTGTTAACCTAATAAGGTTTCAGTTATCCTCTAATGGGCCAACACTGACATTTGCTTATTTAAGTTCATATAATCTACAGTAGTCTAACAAGCTCCCTTAAATTGACCACATAAAATAAAATCCACTAATGATAACTAGCTAATATATTTGTCTTATAATATTAGACCACATTAATTATTGGAATAGAAAATTCCAACATTGTCAACTGTTATGTTGGTCATATGCATTAAATGTTGTCACTTGTTTTAAAAAAATGTGTAATGATTATGACCTTTGAATTTTGAAACACTTGCAGGATATCCAAAAGTTGCATCTTTCCCAACCGTTGATCTTAGAGAGAAGGAAATGATCTATTGACCTGGATGGGTACATCTTTTTGGTCCTTGATAACCGATGTCGTATCGCTTCAAAACAATTAAACTATGCTAATTCTGTAGCACATAATTAACCTAGGTCGACTCAGAGACACAATTAATATGGTTCCAACTTGAATTCACCTAGTAAATAATAGGGGGATTTTTATCGAACAATTTGCATGCGATAAACGAAAATTGGAGAAAAACATAGCAAAGTAGAAACTAATAGAATTGATAATAGGTATTCTAAAACAGATTAAAAAGCATCAATCCAATTCACCAAACCAAGCAATGTGAATTATCATAGTTCTCAGATAATGATCTTCTTATGAAAGTTCATTCAATTTCATTAGAAGCAGTTCAATCGAATTAACCCCTAAATTAATAGAAACCACAAACCTAATTGAAATATCATCCAAATAATCTGTGATTAAAAGTCAAAATTAGGAAATGAATCCATAACCTAATCTGTTTTCAATCCTAAACACATTCATAATTTGTTTCCAATTTGGCAGAAAAAATTTTAAGTGCAGTGGTTCTGACTTCCAAGCCTAAAATGACCCTCAAAATGATAGAATTAGCCTCGGCTTATCTCTGACAAAATTATAGATCGTTTTCTTATCTTCCAAAGATTACTCACATGTGCCATTTGGAGTTCTGTAGAGTTCTTTAGGTCCTGCACAAGGAAGATAGGTCAAGTAAGCAAAAACTCCTAAAATAAGCAACAATTATCAATTAAGCCCACTTGTTTGCCTAAGGCAAAAACTGAATTAGAATGGAAAAATAAAAGTTCAAGAGAAGTCAAATAAGCTAAGAAGAATAGAAAAATATTAAACTAAAAATACTCAATCAAAATACCCCACACTTAAACTTTTGCACTCCTAGGCAAAACTAAAAGAAAGGCTAAGAGAAGAATTCAAACAAAAGGTAAGAACAAGGCACACACATTTTTCAATGGATCCTAACAATGCACAAAAGTGAGAAAGATGAAAAATGGAAGAATGATATTAAGGTAACAAACAATCCATGAAAACATGATCACAAAGTTTAAAGTGAAAAAGTAGTCAAGTTAAAATTAAGAATGAACCAAGGTGATATAAATCTCTCAAAAAGCAAAATTCAACCTCTTCTAATGTGTATGGGTTTATGTTTACACTCAAACACCACATGTAACTAGCACATCCAAATTTTGACAAGACTCTAAGTCATTCAACTTGAAATACACATGCATCAAAAGATCAAAAGGACTTTATTGGCTTGTAATGTATGACTAAGGTAAAGGGTGGATAAGAAAAGGATATTTAGGCTCAAACTAAGAGAAAAGAGGGACAATGGAGAGTAAGCCGACAAGTAAAAAGAGGGGTAGAAACAAAAAACTATAAAGATGAAAATGACTTACGACTACTTTTATTGCATTTTTTTTCTTTGCTTTTCTTTTTCCTTGTTTATGCATTTTTTTCTTTGAACTTTTTCTTTGTAAACTCTTTCTTTTCTTTTCTTTTATTTCCTTTCCTTTTCTTTTCAAATCAAAACAAAATAAAAATACCCCACACTTGTTTGGAACCCACTCCTAAAACAATTCCAAGGCCCCTTTTCTCCCTAAAGTTAGGATAACTTGGTTTTCCATTTTTCAGTTTGCAATGAGCTACACAAGAAAGAAAAGGTTAAAGGCTCAAAAAGGCTAGCAATGGATATCAATGCAAGGATAGTTTATTTGGCTAGTGGATAAAAGAAAGAAGGCCTAAATCATCTCAATCAAAGCATGTGCAACAAGGAATGTCAAAAGAGGCAAGACAAAACATAGAGTAATCTATCACAAGGGTGAAATCACATATGAAAGAACATGAATGAAATAATGTGATTCATCCACAAAGCCCCAAAAACTCACAAGGCATAATTCTATCACACATGATCCATCTTAAATTCTATTTCTCAAGTCTACTTATCACTTCAACAATTGCAACAATGATTCATATCAAGCATGAAACCTTTCAATCCAACAAAAATTAGTACATTTCTCACAAATTCTACAAGTTAGAAATCCTATGAAAAACATGAAAAAGTGCCTAAATTCTAATTTTTATTTTCTGAATGTAAAAATAGAATAACAACTAGACAGAACAAAACAAAACAAATACAGCAAAATAATAATATAAACAGTAACAAAAACAGACAGAAACAAAAACAAAAACAAAAACAAACAGACACAGAAAACAGAAAAAAAACTCAAAAATTAAAATAGACAGAATGTAAAAACAAAAACAAAAACAAAAAAACAAACAAAAACAGTAAACAACAAATAGAAACAGATAACCAGAAACATGAACAGAAAACATATTTTGTAATCCTTCACCCCACACTTGAAATGCACATTGTCCTTAATGTAAGCATGCAATGAAATGTAAACAAAGAGACAACAAATAAAAGAAGGGAAAAGGAAACTCCCCAAATGTCATTCAAGGCACGTCATCACATAGAATTGGCAAGACCAAAGAGGGGTCTACCACAAGCTCCTTTTCCACTACCGAGCTCTCATGAAATAGCTTGAGTTGGTGACCATTCACTTTGAAGACCTTGCCAGTAACTTCATTTTTAATCTCAACTGCACCATGGGGAAAAATATTAGTAATAATAAAAGGTCCATCCCATCTAGATCGAAGTTTACCAAAAATAAGCTTGAGGCGAGAGTTGAACAATAACACTTTTTGGCCAATATGGAACTTATTCCTAAGAACCCTAGAGTCATGAAATCTCTTCACTTTCTCCTTGTAAATCTTGGAGTTCTAAGCGAATCTCTTCAAGTTCTTGCAATTGAAGCCTCCTTTCCATACCCGCTTCATCAAATGTCATGTTACAACTCTTCACCGGCCAATAAGCACGATGCTCAATCTCCACCGAAAGGTGGCATGACTTACCAAAAACCACCCTATAGGGAGACATCCCAAAGGTGTTCGATAAGCGGTCCTGTGAGCCCATAAAGCATCTTCAAGTAGCTTGCTCCAATCCTTCCTATTGGGTTGCACTACCTTCTGTAACACTTGCTTGATATCTTTGTTAAAAACCTCTGCTTGCCCATTAGTTTGGGGATGATAAGCTGTAGCAACTCTATGCACAACCCCATACTTCTGAAGCAAGCATGTGAATGAATTGTTACAGAGATGGCTCCCCTGGTCATTGATGATGGCTCTAAGCACACCAAACCTACAAAAAATGTTGAATCTCACAAAATTTGCAACAACTTTAGAATCATTAGTTCTAGTGGCCTTAGCTTCAACCCATCTGGAAACATAATCAACAACAAGCAGAATATATAAAAAAACATGAGAAACAGAAAATGGACCCATAAAATCAATACCCCACACATCAAAAATCTCACAAAAAATAATGGGCTACTAAGGCATCTCATGTCTACGTGTAATGGTTCCTCCTGTTCTCTAACACTGCTAATAAGTGGTGGTAAAGTGATGAGCATCTCTAAACAAAGTGGGCCAATAGAACCCACGGTCCAATACCCTTCTAGCGGTCCGTTGAGGATCAAAATGACCTCTAGTAGGTGTGCTATGACAAAATTGAAAAATATACTGAATCTCATGATTTGACACACACTGCGGATCACTTAATCACTACCAAACCTCCACAAATAAGGATCATCCCACACATAAAATTTAGCATCACTCTTAAGTTTATCTATTTGAGACCTAGATGCATGAGGTGGAACAACAGCTGCAACTATGAAACCAAGGGATGATATGTGATGAATGCAAGTGCATCAAATGCTCATCATGGAAATTATCCATAATAGGAAAGGATTCAACAGATCCCTCAATCCTGCTCAAATGATTAGCAACCAAGTTTTCCGCACCGCTCTTGTCCTTAATCTCAATATCAAACTCCTGAAAGAGAAGCATCCACCTGACCAATCTAGGTTTAGCATCAGGTTTCTTCAACAAGTACTTCAAAGCTGCATGGTCAATAAAGACAGTGATATGGGAGCAAAGTAAATAAGATCAAAATTTATCTAAAGCAAAAACAATAGCTAAAAGCTCATTCTCTGTGGTAGTTAACTTAGGCTGCATCTAAAGTGCGTGAAGCATAAGTAATGACATGGGATCGTTTATCAACTCTTTATGACAACACAGCCCCAAGTTCATAGTTAGAGGTGTCACACATGAGCCCAAAGGGAAGTTCCCAATCTGGTGGTTCCATGATGGAAGAGGTCGTAAGCTTCTTCCTCAAATGCCTCTTTGCAAGGTTGATCAATCATAAAGTCTATGTCCTTTTGGAGAAGCTTGGACAATGGCAGTGCAATCTTGCTGAAATCCTAGATGAATCTCCTATAAAAACTTGCATGTCCAAGAAAAGAACGCACTTCCCGCACAGAAGCGGGGTAAGGTAAAGAAGTAATAACATCAATCTTAGCTTTATCAACCTCAAGACCTCTACTAGAGACTAAATGCCCTAAGACTATACCTTCATGTACCATAAAATGGAATTTCTCAAAGTTAAGGACAAGGTTAGTCCCAATACAACGATCAAAAACTCTAGAGAGACTATCCAAAAATGCATAAAAAGATGAACCATAAATAGTGACATCATCCATAAACACCTCCATGCAACTCTCTAATAAATCAAAAAAGTTACTCACCATCCACCTTTGGAAGGTAGCAGGTGCATTGCATAGGCCAAAGGGCATCCTAGTGTAGGCAAATGTGCCAAATGGACAGGTGAATATGGTCTTGTGTTGGTCCTCCGGTGCAATATGAATCTGCATGTAACCTGAAAAACCATCAAGAAAGCAATAATGTGATTTACCTACCAACCTCTCCAGAACTTGGTCAATGAAGGGGAGAGGAAAATGGTCCTTGCGAGTTGCTTGGTTAAGTCTCCTATAGTCAATGCAAACTCGCCAACTGTTGGCTACTCTAGTCAGAATCAACTCATTATCCTGACTTTTCATAACAGTGATACCCAGCTTCTTACGGACAACTTGGACAGGTGAAACCCAAGTGCTTTCTAAAATGGGATAGATGATCCCTGCAGTTAGTAACTTCATCACTTTCTTCTTCACCACATCAAGAATAGTAGGATTCAGCCTCCTCTATGGCTACCTCACCAGCCTAGAATCATCCTCCAAGAGTATTCGATGCATGCAAATGGAAGGATCTATTCCAGGAAGGTCAACAATTGTCCATCCAATGGCCTTTTTGTGGCCTCTCAAAACATGCAGCAACTTCTCTTCATGCTCAAGTGATAGGCTACTAGATATGATGACTGGAAGCTGCTGAGCATCATCTACATATGCATATTTAAGGTGCTCAGGTAGTGACTTCAACTCCAAGGAAGGTAGCTGAATGGTGGAAGGCAAGGAAAGGTTGGTGGCTGAGGAAAGGGAGATAATAGAATCATAACTTGTATCTGTACCTGCAACACAATCAGAGTGAAGTGTGGAGGAAATCTCCGCACAAATACTACACACAATAGCAGAAATCTATTTGATGGCATCCAAGAGAGGAATGTTGACTTGCACCCTCCTGAAAGTCTCAAGCATATAAGAATCAAACTCTACTTTCTTTGTAGAAATGGATCCAGAAGGAAAAGGTAGAGGAATATGTGTTGGTGCAGAATCTATTTTGGCACCATCATCAATTTTTTTACCAGCATTTGGAAGCTCTGTGCCACTCCTCAAGGTAATAGCATTCACATTCTTTGGATTAATAACTTGTTGTGCTGGAATGTTGCCAGAACCTTGTTGCTGCATCTGGTTGACAATTGTAGTTGACTGCCCAATTTGAATCTGCAGGTCTTGGATGGTGGCACTGACATTCTATTGAAACTAAATGTTGGTGGTTGTTAGTTGCTTCATCAAGTCCTCCAAAGAAGGTTCGAAACTGGTCTGCACAGGTTGTGCAGGTGCAGGTGTAGGCTGCTGGAATTGTGGTTGTTGTCTAAATGGAGGAGCTTAGTATTTGTTGGTGGAGGGTTGATATTGCTGCTATTGAGGTTTGAATAGCTGTTGTTGTTGTGTTTGCTGTTGAGGTTGTGGACTAGGACCATACCTCAAATTCGGGTGATCTCTCCAACCAGGATTATAAGTGTTGGAGTAAGGATTATATTGTTGTTGAGGTCTGAATGGCTGTCCAGGTTGTATGGTAGAAACGTCAGTAGCTTGTTCTGTTTCTTGGAGGGTGGCACATGCATCTGTTGTATAATCAGGTGCACAACAGATACCACACAACCTTTGTTGATTGGATGCCATCATGTTCTGTTGTTGACCAATAACAAGTTGTCTCACAAGGGATGTCAACTTTGTCAGTTTGTTCTCCAACCTCTGGTTATCAGCAACCATAGAAACAAAAACTTCATTTGCAGCAGCCTTGAATGTTGTAGCACCTCTAGTACCAAATTACTGATAGTTGGCTGCCATGTTAGAAATCATTTGTCTTACAGCAACAGGAGTCTTGTCCATCAAAGCACCTCCATTGGCTACATCTATCATACTCCTATCCATCAACATTAAGCCTTCATAAAAATTCTGGATCAATAGTTGCTCACTGATTTGATGGTGAGGACAGGTAGCACACATCTTGTTGAATCTCTCCCAGTATTCATACAATGTCTCTCCAGGTAGCTGCCTTATACCACAAATTTCTTTCCGAATGGAAGTTGTTCTAGATGCAGGGAAGAATTTCTCCAAGAATCTTCTCTTCATATCTGTCTAGGTGTTGATAGGATCTGGTTGAAGGTATAACCAATCCTTGTCCACAACATCTAGAGAGAATGGAAATGCCTTTATCTTGACATAATCCTCATGAATGTCATGTGGTCGCATGGTGGAACACACTACATGAAACTCCTTTAGATGCTTGTGTGGATCTTCACCTGCAATACCATAAAACTTTGGGAGCAAATGGATCAGTCCAGACTTTAGCGCATAACTAACCTCAATCTTAGGATATTGAATACACCAAGGTTGATAAACAACAACAGGTGTAGCCAATTCCTTAAGAGTTAGGTTTTTATCAGCCATTGTATAAATAAAAATTTCAAAATCAAGATGTTCAGAAGGATTAGAAATAGGCTCAGAAACAGAAGACACTATACTACTATCTAGAACTACACTATCAAATTCATCTAGACTAATATTATTTCTGCTTAATCTGTGAAATCTCCTATCTATCTCAAGATCATATGAATGCAAATCACTTGGTGTGGATCTACTCATGCACAGTTCAACTCATAAAGGACAAAAACACATAAAACACAGAAATCACAGAAATGTCAAACAAATACTCTACCAGGCACTGTTCACAATATCTGCTGAAATGAAATAGAAAATGAAAAAATGCCCCCAAACAATTTTAGAAAAATTTAAAAACACCACAGTAAATATCTAAAAATCATCCTTGATTTTTGTAATTTTTTTTGGTGATTTATAAAAATCATGAAAACACAAAATAAATTCAAAAGTGACCTAGATCATCGAATTCTACAATTTGGACCCCCTAATTGTGTTCGTCCTTCACATTCTGAGATAGTTTGCTATGAAATGACTAGAATGCCCCTATGCTAATTATTAAAACTGTGCTAAAACACCTATTTAGAGGTCAAATTTGCCAATTTTAACCCACACCAAACCCATAAAGGGGTTAGTTTTGCTTAGAATGGGGGATAAATGTAACGCCTCTCTTTACCCTCTCGTGCTTGATTAATTTTAGATAAAATCTCGTGTCTACTTTGTCTTAATATTAGATCAGTGTAAATTTTTCACGAAAATTCCTTTTGCTTCGCTTGCTGATTTTATGATTCATAAGTAACATAAATGAGTATCCTCACCACGATTTATCTAGATTAAGAAGCAAAGCTAAATATAACAGTCCATGTACATACATCCCAAAATAAAAGACAGATACAATACAGTACGAATTCCATACTTCACAAAAAACCAGATCATCCACTCATCAAGCCAAAACACAGCAAGCACATCATCCAAGTTCTCCACTTCTCATCTTCTCACTGTTCCTCTGCTCGCCCAAGTAAATTGGGGTCATCACAGGTGTCAAAACCACAGACACAATATGGGTAAGTATTTAATAAACAGAATTAGATAATTGACAGGAACAGATAAATAATTGATTTCTAGTAAAATAAATTATCATTTGTAAAATAGAAACAGATGCATAAATGATGCATGATCGCTTTATTAAATGATGCATGACTGAGATCTCAGAGGCCTAATAAGAGGTACCAAAATCAATATAGTTTCACCCACTCCAGTGAAACCAGTCCCACCCACTCCAGTGAGACAGTCCCACCCACTCCAGTGAGACCTCCCTCCACTCTGAGGGGATAAAAGGTACCATAAAACAGTTCCACCCACTCCAGTGGAACAGTCCCACCCACTCCAGTGAGACCTCCCTCCGCTCCGAGGGGATAAATGCAAATGATGTATGTAATGGCTGGTTTTATTTCTCATTTATCTCTTTTATCATTTATCTCTTATTTCCATTTTCATATCAACTAATTCCACCCACTCCAGTGGAATACGTATCAGATAGTCCCACCCACTCCAGTGGAACACAAAATCACCAGCAACTCACTCTTAAATTATCTTTGTCACAGAATCTCAACAAAGCTCAACATCAAATGAATATTAACATATCATACAGCTACATCAACTTATACAGCAACTTGTTTAAATACAGCAATCCAATAACACCTACAGCAACCAGCAACATAGTAGTCCAATATACCATCACATACAGCAACCTAGTGGCTTACAGCAACAATAGTACCATACGGCAATATAAATAAATACAGCATACCGCAACCATTAAGTTACAGAATTAATTTTACAGCCACATGATTATCATACAGCAACAACAATATTAAGCTACAGCAACATAATAAATAATATACAGCAACTTCAAGTTACAAAATTAATCTTACAGCACACAAGAGAATAACATACAGCAATCATTAAATACAGCAACAACAACATTACTTACAGCATACAGCCACCTTAAGTTGCAAATTCAACAGTCTACAGCAACATAATAAATAATATACAGCAACAGCATACCACCATAACAGCAACATAATAAATTAAGTAACAACATACAGCAACATTAAATCATTATACAGCAACATAATAAATTATACAACAACACCAAGTATTAAATACAGCAACTCAAATACAGCAACATATTCTCATACAGCCATATTAAATTAACATCTCACAACATCAAATAATTAATTATATTTACCACAAAATAAGAGTAGTCCTATTTATTAATCAGAATTAATTATATTAATTAAATACTTTCATTCTAAACTAATTAGGTATTCAAGTTATGTTTTATAAATTTTTCTAATTCATTTAGGACTTTCAACAAACACATGGCATGCTAATTGTCTTCTTTACCAAACAAGGAAGAACATATCTTAAATCTTAGAAGATTAGATGTTAAATTAACTCAATCAACTATCTAATTCATGTTTACTAATATACTCCCCATACCTTGTTTTTTTCCTTGAAATTTGAATAGCCTTGCTCCTAGTATCCCTTGTTCTTCACGTGAGAAATTAAGGGTGGAAGGCCTTGGTTTTGCTTTGTGTGAAAGGAATGAAATAGAAGCATTTTGGGTGAGGTTTTGCACGTTGAAGCCTTTTTAGGACAGCCAAAATTTCGGTCATTTACCCCTTTATATAGGGTGGGAGAGCTTGCTTTTACTACAAAAATCTAACCTTGCTTTCCATTAGGCTTTTCCTTATTGGCTACTTATTTTCTTTCCTCCAAGTGTCCAAGTTCTACACCATTCTCCACCCTTCCTTATGTGCACGTTGGCTTCCTTGGCTTGTGGGGTACTCCACTTTGCTTCATTTCACGTAGGATGCTAGAGTTTTAAGAGATGTTTAAAATATCTCTAAGTCATTATAACTACTTTCCACTAACTTGCTTCCTATTGGCTATTATTTCTCCACCTTCCAAGTGTCAATGGTTCTTGATTCTTCCACACTTCTCCTTACTCTTAGCTTGTTTGCACGTGGAGTCAGGCTTCAAGGAAAGGGTTTTACCAAATTTTCTTTCTTTTACATGTAGTAGTCAATATTTGAAGATTTCTTGAAAACCCGTTTCTGTAAAATAATAATTCTGGGTTCGTTAACCGTTGGATCTTTTTGAAAATTTAAAGGTATATTCCTATCTCACATATCTAATATTTTGACCGTTGGATCTTTGATATAATGCTTAGAACTGCCTACGTATCCAAAAGAGTCAAAAGGAAGTTTTCTTTTTTAAAAAATCTTCTTAAGCCATCATTGCTTGGCTTTCCACTAGGTGTTACCTCATTGGCTAATGTTTTCCTACCTTCCACATGTCTATTCTTGAAGTTTCTTAAAGTTTTCTCCATTGATCTTGCATCATATGATCAAGGCTTAATCTAGAATTCCAAATTAATCCAATTTCCTTTTATTGTATGTAATAGTAAAATGCTATCTTCCAAAATTCGTAGAAATTTATGTTTATGATTTCTTGTCACCCACTATGTTAATATTTCATTATCTAAAAGAGTTTCATCCATTCTCCAGGTTCCCACAAAATTTCTAAAGTCATCTGGGCATTTTTGACCTAAAGGGTATTTTGGTCATTTACCACCCTTGGGACGTGATGGTAATTATCCAATTTGTTTAAGGATATTTATGGAATTTCCTCCCTAAAATATCTCACCAAAATATCTAGGGGTATATTGGTCATTTCTAAAAATGTCCTGGGCAAAATTGTCATTTTACCTTAGGGACATAACCGTCATTTCTGAAATTGTTCAGGGGCATAATCGTCATTGGCCTTATATCTTTTGTACTGCCCCTAATTAATATTTCACCCCAGCAATTGACTGTTCTTCAAAATTTTGGGGTGTTACAATAAACTTTGGACACCAAGTTTCACTACCAAAATCCACAGGACTAAAAATTTCTGGACAACAAATTGCACAACAAACACAACTACACTACACCACTCCTCTCTCTATACTCCTCTGTTTTTCCCCTGTTTTCCTCTATTTTTTTGCTGTTTTGCACCAGCACCTCACATACACTTCATAACAAACAACAAAAACAAGGAAAATATGTAACAAAGTGCAATTGTGCAATAGGATGTAAATATGCAGTGAATGTAAATATTTTTTTTTATATTTTACTAATGCTATTATCTAATTATGAGTGAATTAAGGTTTTCACACAATGAACCGTGTCCCCGACAATGGTGCCAGTTTTGATAACCTTTGAATTATGACCTTTGGATTTTGAAACACTTGCGGGCTATCCAAAAGTCACATCTTTCCCAACCGTTGATCTTAGAGAGAAAGAAAGGATCTATTGACCTGAATGGGTACATCTTTTTGGTCCTTGATAACCGATGTCATATCGCTTCAAAACAATTAAACTACGCTAATTCTATAGCACAGGATTAACCTAGGTCGACTCAGAGACACAATCAATATGGTTCCAACTTGAATTCACTAGTAAATAATATGGGGATTTTTATCGAACAGTTTGCATGCAATAAACGAAAATTGCAAAAAAACGTAGCAAAATAGAAACTAACAGAATTGATAATAGGTATTCTAAAACAGATTAAAAAATATTAATCCAATTCACCAAACCAAGCAATGCGAATTATCATAGTTCTCAGATAATGATCTTGTGATGAAAGTTTATTCAATTTCATTAGAAGTGGTTCAATCGAATTAACCCCTAAATTATTTGAAACCACAAACCTAATTGAAATATCATCCAAATAATTTGTGATTAAAAGTCAAAATTAGGAAATGAATCCATAACCTAATCCATTTTTAATCCTAAAACACATTCATAATCATGAAAATCAAATAGAGGATGGAAGAAGAAAGTGAACATTCATATAGAAATTGAAATACCAAACCAGAACTCAAATTCTCTTTGCTTGGGCATGATCATCATCAATGGAAGCCCCATGAAATTAGTGCAAGAAAATGAAAGAACAGAAATGAAAATGAAGAACTGTGAAGAACACTTGAGAGAAAATAAGAGAAATGGTTTTAATTCTAAAAACTTCTAAAAGTCACTACAAAATATGTTTGTGCTAAAATGAAATATGTAAATCCAAATAACTAAAATCACTAAAATATAGTGATTGAGTCAGTAGGATAGGATGGGCCATAATTAAGCCCAACTAATCTAACTAATTAATAATTACACCAATTTGGCAGCCCAAACTTCAAGTGCAGTGGTTCTGACTTCCAAGCCTAAAATGACAGAATTGGCCTCGGCTTATCTCTGACAAAAGTGTATATCTTTTCCTTATCTTTCCAGGGACTACTCATATGCACCATTTGGAGTTCTGTAGAGCTCTCTAGGTCCTGCACAAGGAAGATAGGTCCAGTAAGCAAAAACTCTGAAAATAAGCAACAATTATCAATTAAGGCCACTTGTTTGCCTAAGGCAAAAACTGAATTAGAATGGGAAAATAAAAGTCCAAGAGAAGTCAAATAAACTAAGAAGAATAGAAAAATATTAAACTAGAAATACTCAATCAGTCCTCAGATGCTTCTCCGTCAAAACACTTCATCCTTCTTCTTTTTCCGGATTTCCTTTGTTTAATCTGATCACCCCTCTCATTCACCAAATATTCTTATTGTTCCCCTTCCATTTTCTTCATGTCTCACTTTGGGGAGGGCTCTGTGAGTTCCAGTAGGTAGGATGCTTTCGCCAAAGATCTGTCCAATTGGGGGGAGTTCTAATGATGAACCCTGTAACACCCTAAAAATTATAACTCGATTATATATATATATATATATATATGTATATATATGTATGTATGTATGTATGTATGTATATATGTATATTTCTCTTTGAGTAATTATTTGTAATTACTACTCTATGCTTTTTATGTGGTTGATTTTTTTTCTGCTCTTAAAATTATTTATAGTGTGTTATTTAAATAAGTAATTAATTGATTTGTTTACATGCTGATTTTATTTACTTGAGTTCTAAGTTTGATAATTTAATTAATCAACTAGTGTACATTTTTATTTTACTAGTTTTATAAAATTTAATTATATTATGTTACAATTACACAATGTAAAATTACACCGTATAACCTAAACTAAATGTATCTAAAACTGATCCCTAACTAGTTGACACACACCTACACCTAAGCTCTTTGCATATTTCCCTAATGACACTTGGACTCCACTAACCCTTGCATGACCCAAATTGAGACACCTAGCTTCCACTAACTACCCTACCCACAAAAACTCAAGGCCAACCGCACCACTCTCACCATCTCTCCCTTATTCACTCATTCTCTTCAATGTTGCTAGCTATCACCGTTGTGGAGCAAGCTCATGCCAAGGATTGGCACAAATTGTGGCTAGAATATGATTATAAATTTCATTTCCTTTTTGATTTTTCTAATAAAATTCTAGCATGTAGTGGTAGAGGATTCTTAGTGCTCTTGGTGTCATCTACCTAGTTGGGATCATTAGTTTTTTTGCAGAATTTAAAGAAGACTCTGAAAGACTCATCTTTGTGGACAAGAAACATAACTCATGTCCATTTAGAGTAGCATCCACTAGGACCCGTCTATACCTTTTACCACTTACTGAAAGGGTTCTGGTTGGGCCAAATAAATCAAGATTTAATTGCTCTAAAGGTCTTGAGGCGAAAACAATTTTTTACTTGAATAAACGTTTTTGATTTGTTTCCCCTTCTGACATGCTTGACAAAGTAAATCATCTTTGTATGACAGCCTTCTTAATCCTCTTATGAGGTCATGCTTTTGTATTTTTGAGATTAATCGCAAGCTAGCATGTCCAAGTTTCTTGTGCCATACCTAGTGATCGATTTTCCTTTATGGATAATAGGTAGGTTACATTTTGTTCAGATAGCTCACCAAGGTTGATCTTGTACATATTATCTTTTCTTTTAGCAGTAAACAATAAGGAGCCATCATAGTTCTGGACGACACACCCTTCCTTGTTGAAGGAAAAATTGTGTCCATTATCACATAATTGACTTATGGTAAGTAGATTGTGTTTTAATCCTTTAACAAGTAAAACATTTCCTACACCTGTTATTTTATGTTTTTGTGATTGCCACCGAAAGTGACAGTTCCACCATGCATTGGGGTCAAGCATTGGAACATACACCTTTCTCTTGTCATGTATCATGAGCAGCCACTGTCTAGGTATCATGATTGGTGTGTCTTTTTCCCGATTAAAGATATCTGCAACAATAATCATTATATCCTTAGGTACCCAAATCATTTTGGGTCCTTTCATTCTAGTCTTGAAAGCATTGGACGACCTAATATTAGGTATATTTCTACACTTGGATGTTATATGTCCAATATTTCCATAGAAATAACATATAATGGTTTTCTTATCATGAACATAAGTTTTTCTTTTATATCCATGTCCATATTTGTTAGAAGGACATTTGTTGTATCTTAACAGTTTGTCAAGATTCTTAGTGCTTCCAACAAACTTAGATAGAGTCGCTCTTAGGGATCCAATCTCTTGATGAAGTATTGCCACATCTTGAGGTTGTCCCTTGAGATTATTATTCATCTCAAGCTTATCATTCAAAACTTTAGGTTTTTCTTATAATTTTCACACTCAAAGCATAGATTATGTTCACTTTCTTTCAAGTGGTCAAAATCATGGTGTGCTTGTGAACACTCTCTCGTTAGGTCATACCTTTCTTCATTAAGATAGGGAACATGTCAAAGTGTCAAAGTATATCTGGCTTTTGTGTTGAGCTCCATAATGGCCAGATCATCATCTACCCATTCAACTTTAGGCCTGGGAATGGGAATATCGCCATTAGTTATGATAAGTCATATTCTATACAGGGTGGACTTGATGTACATCTCCATTTTGTCCTTCAAGTACAAGTAGTCTTCTCTAGAAAAGCCTATTATTGGCCTTGTGAGAGATGCTCCCTTAGCGATGAATGGATGTTGGTTATCTTCCATTTGGATCTTTTCCTCTACACACTGTTAAGTGCTTAACCCTTAGAGGTTGAGCTCTGAAACCAAATGGTAGAAGCAAATGACACAAGAAGCAGGGTTGAATTGTGTTTTTAGAAATTTAAATTTTTTTCTAAGATTGAAAAAAGGTTTATCGTTTCATGTAGATGGACCTAAAAATACTTAGAGATCAAACTTTATCAGACAATGAGAAAATAGTTTTCTTTGTAAAACAAAACAAGATATAAGATCTAAACATAAATTCAAACCATTTGTCAGTTAAAGCAATAGAGAGAAGCACACAGAGAATTATACTAGTTCTTCCCAAACTCGAAACTACATCCAGTTCTTGGTTGTAATGACCCGCTTTGTCGCTACAGAATTGATATGCTGCTAGCATATAGTAGTTTTTAAGCCAAATGAATCAATAAATCAACCATAAAGTATCAATAAATGCTAGAATAGGTAAAAGTTTCATTATTTTTATTTATATTACTTATTCTATGTATTTTTGATATTAGGAACAAAAGGGAGAAGAAAAGAAAGCAAGATAAAGAAGCCAATATTTTCTGAAGGCTGGTGCCATCCGCGTGAGATCCACGCCATTCACGCCACAGTCTTTCAGCAGAGAAATTCTCACTGTCATCTCACACGATCTGCGTGAGATGTGGCGCCAGTCGCGCCAGAGAACCAGGAAAAGAGGAAATCTCACTGCCATCTCACACGATCTGTGTGAGATACGCGCCAATCGCGCAACAGCTCATTGCAGCCCACGCCATTCGAGCTAGGTTCACACCAATAGCGTAAGCGACACGTGACTTTAGTAATCAGCTTTTTAATGCACGAGTTGAGGGGATTTTGCATTTTTTTTGGTGACCTAGTTATAAATAGAAGTTTAGAAGACTGAAAGGGGGTCGATAACAGAGTTAGACGTCAGTTGCATTGAAGGAGATTCAAGAAAGCTAGGTCAAGAAAAGCAAGATTGAAGGGTTTAGGTTCTGCTTCTTCTTCTTTTCTTTTCTGAGTTTAGTCCACTGGTGTTCAATGTTATTAAAGTCAAGCATGAACATGCTTGGCTAGTCTTTTATTGTAGTTAGGGCCATGAACCTTGGATAAATTCCTTTGTAATTGATTGATTCTATGATTCTTCTATGCTCTAGTTATTTTATTTTATCTTGTGTTGAAAAGATACATCTTTGTTAGACTTGATCACTCTAGGAAAGAATTGAGAATTAGGGTTCACAATAGGAATATTGGTACTTTAATTTCTAACTAAGATAAAATAACAATTGGTACATTACCTAGGGATAAGGATGTATGATTGCAGATAATTCAATGTATCATCGTAATGCTTAATCTTAGAAAGATTACTAAGGAATTAGGATTTTTACTTGGGTTAAAAGGTTAAATACACTAAGGAATTAGGGTTTAACTATTTAAAGAAGATATATTATCTGAATAATTAAGTTAGAAGAACTTAGGAATCAATTCAAGTAAAGAAGGTTGAAATTCAAAGGTGATTGTGCTTTAACTACAAGTCTTCCTCATCATATCTTTAAGTCCAGATAACGTTTTGTGTTTACAGCATTCTTTAATCTTAGATTTTAATTTTAATTGTCTTAATTCACAATACAAAACCAATTTCTTAAACAATTGTTGACCCAATTTAAAGGGAAGAGTTGTGATAATTTTAGTGCCTCAATCCTCGTGGAGACGATACTCTATTTATCACTTTATTACTTGGAACGATCGGTGCACTTGCCGAATCCACAACAAGTTTTGGCGCTGTTATCGGGGATTGAAAACGCTAATTTTATAATAATTTTGATCTTTATGATTGGAATTCTTGTTATTACTGATCTGCTTTCCTTAGTGTATGCGAGGTATAATTGATCCTATAATTCTACAGTACGATCCAGAAATAGAAAGGACTGCTAGGAGGAATAGGAGGTTAGTTAAACAGAGGAAGGAAGCAGAAAATTCTAGTTCATAACCTGAGATAGAACTAGAGATGGCTGAAAGAAACAACCATTCACCACACCCAAAGGATGAATTGATGGAGGATATCCTTGCTCTATTATTCACCAGAACAACATCTAGTATTGTCAGGCCACCAATTGAAGCCAATCATTTTGACATTCATCCGTCCTTAATTAATTTGGTGGAACGAAGTCAATTTGGTGGAAAAGATGATGAAGATCCACATGATTTTCTTGAAAGATTTCTAAGGATCTGTGGCACCATTAGACATCAAGGAGTGACGGACAATGCAATCAGGCTTAGATTATTTCCTTTTGCCGTTAAAGGAAAAGCTCTCTGGTGGTTGGATAGACAAACTTCAAACAGTATCACTACTTGGGAAGAGCTAGTTGCAAAATTTTTCGCACAATATTTTTCCATAGAAAAATATAATAAGTTGGTGAATGAGATTACTAAATTCACCTAGAATGGAAGAGAGACATTGTGTGTAGCCTGGAATCGTTTCCAAGAGTTGATTCAAAAGTGCCCTCAATATGACATGCCAGATGGGAAGAAGGTGCATATTTTCTTTAATGGAATGATGCCTGAATCCAGGTTAATTGTGAATGTTGCAGCTGGAGGCTCTATCGAATCAAAGACAACAGCTCAAACTTATGAGTTGATTGATTCTTTGGCCATGAATGAGAATGAAAGTGTGGTAATTCAGCCTAAACGAGAGGTTATTTAGTTGGGAAGCAGTGATGCCATGCTAGCTGAACAAAAACTTTTGTCACAGCAGTTAGCCAAGCTCAATGAGAAATTTGATAAGCTTCAAGTTACTACAGCTCAAGCGTCATCAATTAAAATGAATGTCATTACTTGTGAGTATTGTCAAGGAGAACATGAGTCTAATGAATGTCCTACATTAATAGGAGCTGATCCAGTTCAAGTGAATGGTGTTTGGCAAGATCAAAGACCTCAGCAGAATTTTCAGAGAAATCAAAATTTTTCTATGGGGAATAATTTTCAGAGGAGATTTCAAGGAGGAGATTTGGATTACAAATCTAATAATTATTTACAACCTTCACCTATTCCACCTAAAGAGCCATCTGAATTGGAGAAAGCCATGTTACAGCTATCAAAGACTACTAATGAGCATATTCAAGCTACCAATGCATTCATCAATGAAACCAGAGCTCATCATAAAAATCAAGATGCTTTTATCCGGAATTTAGAAAATCAGATTGGTCAATTATCAAAGCAGCTTGCAGAAAGACAGCAAGGGCAGTTTCCTAGTGACACAGTAGTCAATCCAAGAGAGCAAGCTAAAGCAATCATCACAAGGAGTGGAACTGTGCTCACACCTCAAGAGAAGACCAATGTGGTGCAGAAAAAGGATAGAGAAGAAGCTGAAACTAATCCAATTGGTGAGAAAGAAGCAGAAGTGAAAACCTAAGCAAGCAAGGAAAATGAGCCAGCTGTTGAAAATCCTAAGAAGGTGATGGATTTCTCTCACTTTGAGAAACCACAATATCCGATGAAGCTTAAGCAACAAGCTCAAAATAAACAGTGTGCTAAGTTTTTAGATATGTTTAAAAAGTTGCATATTAATATTCCATTTGCTGAAGCTTTAGCTAACATGCCTAACTATGCTAAATTTATGAAATATTTATTATCTAGAAAGCATTAGTTGCAGGAATGTGAAACAGTTGTGCTTACTGAAGAGTACAACGCTATTATTCAAAAGAGAGTTCCACCTAAGCTTCGAGATCCAGGGAGTTTCAATATTCCCATTGCAATAGGTAATATCAATGTGGGAAGAGCATTATGTGACCTTGGAGCAAGTATCAACCTAATGTCGTTGTCAGTATGCAAGTCTCTAGGAATTATGGAATTGAAGCCTACCATGGTGTCTCTTCAACTTGCAAATCAATCATTGAGAAAATTGAGTGAAGTCATTGAAGATATTCTGGTAAAGGTTGACAAATTTATTTTTCCTGTTGATTTTATAGTTTTAGACATGGAAGAGAGTGAAATACCTGTTCTTTTAGGTAGGCCATTTTTGGCTACGGCTAGAGCTATAATTGACATAGCACAAGGGAAATTAGAACTTAGGATGTTTGATGAGTCAATAATTTTTAATGTCTTTGATGCTATGAAAAATCCTATTGACAAAGATGATTGTTTCAGAATTGATGTGTTAGATACTATAGTGCATACAGAGAAATCTATTGATCAAGAACTTGCAGAGGAGATAGAGATTAGAGACAAAAACACTTCACCAGAAGAGCTGGAAATTGTAATGGAGGTGCTGGAGAAGAAAGAAACTGATATCACAAGTGAAGCACCAAAATTAGAGCTGAAAGAATTGCCTGAAAATTTAAAGTATGTGTTTTTGGGTAAGGAAAAGACATATCCTGTTATTATTAACAAGGAATTGTCTAGAGCTGAAGAAGAGAAATTAATCAAGATACTCAAGGAACACAAGACTGCTATTGGGTGGTCTATCTCTGATTTGAAGGGCATCAATCCTTCTTTTTTGCACTCATAAAATATTGATGGAAGATGATATAAAACTAGTGAGGCAACCTCAAAGAAGACTTAACCCTACAATGAAAGAGGTGGTTAGAAAAGAAGTGGTGAAGTTGTTGGATGCAGGGATGATTTATCCAATTTTAGACACTGAATGGGTGAGCCCAGTTCAAACT
Organism: Glycine latifolia; assembly: GCA_013407115.1. Classification (NCBI taxonomy): domain Eukaryota; kingdom Viridiplantae; phylum Streptophyta; class Magnoliopsida; order Fabales; family Fabaceae; genus Glycine; species Glycine latifolia. The sequence goes on from QARZ01040477.1 coordinate 27,419, forward strand.
GTCCCAAATAAAGGTGGAATGACAGTAGTTCAGAATGACAAAAATGAATTGATTCCAACTAGAACTATCACGGGATGGAGGATGTGTGTAAATTACAAAAGATTGAATGATGCCACAAGAAATGATCACTTTCCACTTCCGTTAATTGATCAAATGCTGGAAAGATTGGCAGGCCATGCTTACTATTGCTTCCTTGATGGATATTCTGGCTACAACCAAATTCCAGTGGCACCTGAAGATCAAGAGAATACAGCCTTCACTTGTCCTTTTGGAGTTTTTGCTTGTAGAAGAATGTCATTCGGTCTTTGCAATGCACTGGCTACATTTCAAAGGTGTATGCTATCTATTTTCTCTGATATGGTAGAAAAAGGTTTAGAGGTTTTTATGGATGACTTTTCAAGTTTTGGTTCTTGCTTTGATTCATGTTTAGTTAATCTAGCTAAGGTATTAAAAAGATGTCAAGAAACCAATCTAGTTTTGAATTGGGAAAAATGTCATTTGATGGCTGTAATGGAATTGTTTTAGGTCATAAAACTTCTGAGAAAGGAATAAAAGTTGATAAAGCTAAATTACTATTGATTGAAAAACTCCCACCTCCCATTAATGTTAATGGGTACGAAGTTTTTTAGGTCATGCAGGTTTTTACAAGAGGTTCATTAAAGATTTTTCAAAAATTGCAAAACCTCTTAGTCAACTTTTATCCAAAGAAAATGAATTTCTCTTTGATGAAGTATGTTTTAATGCATTTAATGTGTTAAAAGTGAAACTTACTACTGCACCTGTTTTGACAGCACTTGATTGGAATTTGCCTTTGAATTAATGTGTGATGGCAGTGCATATGCCATTGGTGTTGTCCTTGGTCAGCGGAAGGATAAATTGTTACATGTTATATACTATGCTAGTAAGATTTTAAATGAGGCTCAAGTTAATTACGCCACAACTGAGAAAGAAATGTTAGCAGTAGTATATGCATTAGATAAATTTAGATCTTATTTAATAGGTTCTAAAGTTATTATATTTACTGACCATGTTGCTCTTAAGTATTTAATGGCTAAGCAGGATGCAAAGCCACGCTTGCTGCGATGGATGTTATTGTTTTAGGAATTCGACTTAGAAATCAGAGATAAAGCTGGAGTCGAAAATAAAGTTGTTGATCATCTATCTAGGATTCAAGATAAAGATCTGCAAGATGGACCAGAGCTGGAAATTAATGAATTTTTTCCTGATGAGCGAGTGATGACAGTTCAGCTTGGCCCATGGTTTGTAAAGATGGCGAATTATAAGGATATGGTAGCAATGCCTGAAGGTCTTACTTGGCAGCAGAAAAAGAAATTTTTCCATGATGCAAGAAGGTACTACTGGGATAACCCATTCCTTTACTTTAATTGTACTGACGGTGTTATTCGCAGATGTGCAGATGAGACTAAAATGCTTAAGATTCTTTGGCATTGTCATTCTTCGGATTATGGAGGACACTTTGGAGGTAATAGGACAACTCATAAAGTATTGCAAAGTGGTTATTACTGGCCTACAATCTTCAAAGATGCACGTGAATTTGTGGAGAAATGTGACAAATGTCAGAGGACAGGAAATATATCTCGTAGAGATGAAATGCCACTTAATAATATCCAAGAGGTAGAATTGTTTGATGTTTGGGGAATTGACTTTATGGGACCATTTCCTAAGTCATATTCCAACCAATACATCTTAGTGGTTGTGGATTATGTGTCTAAGTGGGTGAAAGCTATTGCTTTACCTACCAATGATGCAAAGGTGGTGATTTCTTTCTTGAGAAAGGATATATTTACTAGATTTGGAGTTCCTCGAGCTATCATCAGTGATGGAGGCACACATTTTTGCAACAAGTAGTTCGAGAACTTGCTTAGTAAATATGGAGTTCGACATAGAATAGCCACACCGTATCATCCTCAGACGAGTGGACAGGTGGAAATTTCCAACAGAGAATTGAAGAGAATATTGGAGAAAACAGTGGGGAATGCTAGGAATGATTGGGCATTGAAGCTACATGATGCACTTTGGGCTTATAGAATAGCTTTCAAAACCCCAATAGGTATGTCACCATTCCAACTGGTGTATGGTAAGTCTTGTCATCTCCCTGTTGAGTTAGAACATAAAGCATTATGGGCCACTAAGTATTTAAATTTTGAACTCTCTAAAGCTACTGGAAAATGATTATTACAACTGAATGAACTTGATGAGTTTAGATGTGTAGCTTATGAGAATGCTAGAATTTACAAGGAAAGGACCAAGTGATGGCATGATAAAAAGATCCATACAAAGGAGTTTAAGTCAGGACAACAGGTATTGTTATACAATTCTCGATTGAGGTTGTTTCTAGGTAAACTTAAATCGCGTTGGTCTGGACCTTTTGTGGTAAAGAGGGTGTTTCCTTATGGAACTGTTGAGATCTTCTCTCTAGATAGTGATAGACCTTTCAAAGTTAATGGGTGGAGATTAAAATTATATCATGGAGGGCAAGTGGATAGGCACACTGTTTCTATACCACTGATTTCACCTGAAATATGAGAATTTTGTGTCAAAGCTAAGTGACGTTAAACAAGCGCTACTTGGAAGGCAATCCAAGATTTTTAGGCTTTTGTTAAATTTCTTTTATATTAGTTAGGTTAGTTAATATTGTTGAATTAGTATTTTATTTAGTAATTAGTTTAGTCATGTTAATTGATTTGTTAAGTTTCAGTTCTTTAAATTATCATAGTTTAATTGAAGTTTCATTGTATTTATTAGTCAAAAGATTTGAAAAAGCAAGTTTAAGCTCTTGCGCTGATCGCGTGAGTAGTGGCGTGATCCACATTATAACGACTCCGTTTTTATTTTACTATTTTAGATTAATATGTCGTTCGTATTTAATTGTTTACGCTATTATGTTACGAAAAATTTTTTTTTCTACGGAATTTATTTACGTAACATACTATTCTAGTCGGTTCGCTATGGTAAAATAATTTTAACATAATTCATAGTCAGAGTTATTCTCACATAAGGAAATATAATAGTCCGTGATACAGTCATCCAACATATAATACAGGCTATCAAAATATAATACTGATCACCCAAAATAGTACAGAATTCCCAAAAGCAGCAACAGCAAGTGATATCATCCAGATAACAAGCCAAAACACAGCACATAATTCATCAAGCTCCTCCATAATTAAGCATTTCACTGTTCCTCTGCTCGCCCAAATAAATTGGGGTCATCACAGGTGTCAACCACAGACACCCTCAGGTAAGTATTTAATAAACATGATCAGATAATTGACAAAAATGAAATAAACACATAACAAACTTTTAAAATGAACAACAATTATACCAAAAACATAAAATAACACTTATAAACAGATATATGATGAATGATTCATGCTCTCTTTATAAAATGATGCATGACTGAGATCTCAGGTTACCACAATTTCTCCACATATGGTACCAGAATTAAAATAGCCCCACCCACTCTAGTGGTAGCCTCACCCGCTCTGGTGGAAATATACCTCCGCTCTGAGGTTAACTGGTACCATAGTCAAGATAGTTCCACCCACTCTAGTGGAACCTCCCTCCACTCTGAGGGGTCAAATGAGAATGATGCATGGCTTTGATTTTTCTCTCAGTTTCTCTTATTTTATTTCTCAAGCCTTATATTTTGGCACTAAAAATTAATCTTCCATCAATATCCAAGATAAATGCTCTTAATTTTAAGGAATCAACCTTAACAATATATATATATATACTATGAATCTTTAATCGTATGTTCATGACCAAGTTCCTAATAAAATGATCTATAGAAATTTATCATGGCTCCTTAAACGAATAATAAAATACTAGACAGCATCGTCAAGTTACAAAATTAATTGTGCAGCCACATCATAGAATAGCATACAGCAATTAAGTAATATACAGATTACAGCAATATTAAAACATAACAGACAGCAATTATTATTGTACAGACAGCAAATATAAATTGTACAGACAGCAAATATAATTTAGTCAGAAATAAAAACAGACAGCAAATAATTTTATGCAGACAGCAACTTATTAATTAATTCAATTTAAATACATCAATCCACTATTAATCCCAGCCACCGAATAAATCAACCACCATCCAAATAAAATTTCTAGCACCCTAAACAAATTAAATAACAACATACAGCTATAATTAACTTAGTAAACAGCAACCAAATAATATACAATTATAATTAAATCAATAGACAGCAACCAACTAAAATAATTTACAGCATACAGCAAGGCCTAAAATCTAATTGCTTATTTTCTTATTAATCTAAATTAGTTAGTTTGTAAAGTAATTAAAATTACTTGTTAAATTATGGCCTAGGCACTATCTTGCTTCATGGTGGCATTTTTGTAAACAATTGGTGTTCTAAAGTATAATCCTTTCCAAAATAAAGAAAAGCATCATTTAAATTTAAAGAAATAGAGATTGGATTATCCTATCAACTATCTAATCCATGTCCATTAAATAGCTTCCCATACCTTGAGTTAAATTTTCAGCAAATTGGCTTCCAAAGCTCCTAGCTTCACGTGACCTTTCTTGGTTTCTAGCTTTAGTTTTTGTTTCTGTTTTTTAGTGAAAAGGATGGCTGAATGGAGGTGTTTAACCGTGCAAAACTCAGCCCCCACTTGGTCCCCACAAAGCCTTTTTATATTCCTATGTTCCCTTGACTTTGAATGGAAATATCTTTGCTTAGCTTTTTTGTTGCTTTCTTTTTATTGGTCCTTGTCTTATGTAGTACTTTTCCACATTCTTCTTGGCTGGTCCGTGCAATTTTTTTTGTGCCTTGGCTTCTTGATTTTTAGTTCAACCGTGCATAGTTCTTATGCCTTGTTTCTTTGTAGATTTTTATTGCTTTTACTTTCCATTTGGTCCAATAAAATTTGTCTTAGCCTATAAGCTGTCCACGTGGCCTTTGTTCTCCAAGTTTCTACAATTTTCTTCATCATTCATGGAGGTGCACGGCTAAGCTAGTTTTGGGACTTCTATTTTTCATTTCCTTGGCTTTTAGCACAAACCGTGGAGTAGTTTGTGTTATATGCTTTTAATCTTATTTTCTTAACATCTTTTCTTATATTAATCATAAATATTTCCATAATTTAGGAATGCTTGGTTTTAATTATTTTATTGAAGGTACTAATTTCTAAAATTAGTTAGAAATTAGACTAAGTTATAGCATGTTTTAATAATCAATTTTGAAGTGTTTCTTAACTTTCTTTGTAATGATTTTTCTAAATTCCTATTGGTTGATTTTGTTTTTATTTGGTAAAATGTATAAACCATTTATTTAAGGATTTGTTCCTTCTAAAATTAGAAGTAAATTCTCCAGATTACACCTTTCTTGTTTCTGGGTTTTTATCAATCTCAGATTAATTTTTATTTCATTCTTTTTGAATTATCTTTCAAAATTTCTAAAAGTTCTATTTCATAACTTTTCTCTAATAAGAGTGTCAATAATTCTTTGTTTAGAGGCCTACTAAACTTTTATCAATTTTCCATAATTTTTCTAGGTTTCCTGACCTTACCAATTGTTCAGGGGCATTTTAGTCATTTACCCTAGGGACCTAACTGTCATTTATAGAATTGTCTAAGGACATTTTAGTCATTTTCAAAAATATCTAAGGGTATTTACGTCAGTTATTTTAGGAATGTATTTTTACCAAATAATGCACATAGATATTGAAATCTGAGGGTGTTACACACATAATGAGCATTAAATTATTGAACTTTTCACTGTCAAGTCACACAAATCGCGTGAGTTATGGCGCGATTCACGTGGGTTGGGTTTTAATTTGCGCATTTCACGCGATCAGCGTGGGAATTGGCGCGATCAGCGCCACACTTATATGACAGTTTTTAAAATTCAAAAAAAATTGAAACCCTAAACTTCATTTCTCCTTTTTTTTTTTCTCCTCCCAGCAGCCAAGACCCTGCACTCACCATTTTCAAACGTTACAACTCAATAACCACCATTTTTCAGTTATTATTCCATCATTAAACTTCCATTAAACCAAACCTTCTATAAATATTCCTCATTTTTGATTCTTCAAGCCCATTCGTCTCTTTTCTCATTGTTCCCAAACTCATTATAAGCATATTTTATCATCTTCATTGCAATTTTTTTCATCTTGTGGAAGCTACACATCCAATCTTTGTTCACTTCTTCCATTGCAAGTGGCTGGTGATAAGGTATGTTTTACTCTTCTTATTATTTGTTTTTATATACTTTAGGGCATGGAAGAGTGTACATGATGTTGTGATATGAGTAGGATTAAGACTGATAGAAGTTGGGAGCAGAAATGTAGTCCACGCGATTAGCGCTGAGACTGGCGTGAGTAGTGCCACCTAGTAATTGTTGGTGTTCTTGTTATACAGCTCACGCGGTTCACATGGGTCTGGCGCGATTAGCGCCAATTGCAAAATTGTGTTTTTGAATTTAAATGGTTAATTAATGGATGTGTTTGCTGATGCATGCTTATATAGACATAGGAACTAATTATCAATCTTTCAAGGATTAAAATGTTTAGAATTTAATTTAAACTTTTATAACTAAACTTAATCTAGGAATTAGGTTAGCATAATTGTTTAATTAATTAAAATTTTTATATGATTGAGAAATTGATAAGTTAGTTTCTATAAAGCTTGTAATTAGAGAATTAATTTGGAGATAGTGAAGAGATTAAATCTGGGAATTATGAGAGTGTTCTTATATTGTACTTTAATGCTAAAATTTTAATTTGGCTTCTATTGTTTAATGCTCTATCAATTCCTTAGATATGAGGGTAGTATGATTCTAAATTGTTGTTTGTGCCTGAATGCAGAATTATTTGATAATCCTATCATAATGGAATTATTAGGAATATAACATTATTCAATTTGGGAATTGCTTATTTTGAATGCTAATTTTATATTCATCATATATATATGGTTGGAAATTTCTGAGTTTCATGGCAAGCAAGTTGAGAAGGGAAAGAAGAAAAGCACTGCAATTGGAAGCAAGAGCCCAGAACCTCTAATTTTGATGAAGGCAGATTTCTTTCCCTTGAAAATCAGGAACACTTTGACAAATGGTATCTTCCCAAAAAGATCATTCCTGATAAACGAATTATGTGGGAAATTTTTCCTGAAGACTCTCCTATTTTGGAAATAATCGCTGGACGGCAATGGTAGAAATTAGTTAGTTTTGCTGCACCCAGTTCCAGTTCTATTTTGAAAGAATTCTTGGCTAATGTGGACAGGGAGAAAGTTATTGATCAGAGGGTAAGCTAGGTGAGAGGAGTCACGGTCCCTTTCAATCACAAATTCATTGAAAGCTTCTTAGAGACAACCTATATGAGCACGCATTCATGTGGCTTTGCCAATCGATATAACAGAATGCAACCCATTGTTGGTACTGGCAAGAGTGTATATCGAGATGACATGCCTCAACTGGCTGATGAGATCAGACAGGGCATCATTGGTTTATACACATCATGGAAGACTAAATCTGGCATGGATTATGTTCCAGAGAAATTAAGGAGGCAAGATCTGACTGGCGAAGCTGAATTTTGGCACCGGTTCAACAATCACACCATTATTCCTTCGACTAATCTGACAGATGTGAATGTTGAGAGGGTTATTCTACTGTACGTCTTGATGAGGGATATTAGCCTTAACATTTCTCGGGTCCTGTCTGATAGAATCCTCCATATGATTCAAGATTGTAGTAGTAGGTCTCTGTTAGCTCATTCCTCTCTCATCTTTCACCTATGCATGCATGCTAGATTGGAAATACTTGATGATGAGCCTAAAGATGTTAAGATAGCTTCCTTGATGACCCAAAAGACATACTTGGATGCAGTGGAGAACGCCAAGCAAGAACAGATCATCAGAGCTTCCAAGTTATCCCCAGAAGAAATGGCCGCAAGGAGTCCTCGCCAAGAGCCACGTGTAGAGGTAGAGGAACCTCAGCCAGATGTCCAACCTCCTTCTCCATCCACTCAGGCAGCTTCCTCTTCCACCATGCGAGCTTCCCGGCATGAGCCACTTTATGAGGATTCTCTCAGTTATCTTCACATGCAGGCACAGCTTGACCGGCTGGTCATCCAGAGCGACATTCAGACTATTTAGGGAGCTTATCAAACAAAGATGATGGAAGACCTCTGCCACAACTTTGCCATTGATTATGCAGCTTATTAGCCACAATATCCACCATTTCCACCATCCTATTATCCACCGGCTGGATATCATCCACACCCACAGACAGCAGTAGCCACTTCTCCAGAACCATTTATTCCAACTCAGCCAGCAACAGAGCATCCTGATGTGCCTCAGGTTGCTGATGATGATGACACCACAGTGATGGAGTGAAGTTTGAAAAATTCTGGACAATTTCTATTTTAATTTCTTTTGTCTTTTGTTTTCTCAGTCATTTTAAATTCTTGCAACTTGAACAATTTCCTGCTTTGATTAATTATGTTAATTTGGTTTGGTGTGATTAATTTGCTTTAGTTAAAGTTAATTGTGGTAATTATGTTCTGTTTAGATCGATGTTCATGTTTGTGATGATGATTCTTCAAATATGGCACATAGGTGTGAATGTTTTATTAAACGCATAAATTTTAGTTTATTGATGGGGACAACAATGTTCTTAATCTGGGAATTATGGGGCACTATGTTGTGTTATTTGAAGAATCATGTTCAAAGAAACAAATGAAGTCTAACAGAAAATTTATGTTAGGTTTAGTTGTGAATTTAATGTTTCATGTTTAAAAATTAGGTTAATAAATTTTAAAGCATACAATGTTTCAGATTTAGATTGCCAAGTTAGTGATAAATTGGATTAAAGCATAGATGTGCATAAGACATGATTGGAATTATAATAGTTGTTGTGATTGAAGCACATTGTGAAAAAGAATATGATACTTGATAGTAAATCAAAAGAATCTAGTATTGATACTATAACCTATGAGAATTGAGCTTATACATAAATTTTTTTTTAGAGTGACCTCACTGTGAATAGTACTTTAGAACTTGCTTAGTTTCTCTACAATACTTGAATAAATTAATATGATAAAGGCATTCTTATTCTTTTAGCCAGGGCCAAAGTAACCTACCTCAACATTTTCCATTGTTAACCCTTTTTGAGCTTAAGCCTTTTTGATTCAATAACCTGACTGTTATAGCCATATCCATTGACTACCTCGTTTGAGATTAGAGGAAGAAAGAATTATAATCAAGTTCACGAGATGTTGAAAGATGACAGAAAATAAATGTCTACAAGGAAAATAAAAGCAAGAAAGAAAAAAAAAAAAGAGGTTATAAAGAAAAGAAAAGAAACAGAGGAAGGAAGAGAAAAAGAAATAATACATATAGAGGTAGATATGAGAAGGAAATAAGAAGTAGAATGTCAAGTAAATTTGAATAATTCTAATAGAATTCAACCTCAATTTTAGCTACTGTCCAAAATATTCATACCCTTAAGCCAGGCCAAGTTACAACCTTACAAAGACCTTTTGATCAAATTATGCATGTATGTATGTTTCTTATTTT
>QARZ01040477.1:51986-63346 GCA_013407115.1 Glycine latifolia
TGAGTTGAAATACCACCTAGGCAAGGCGAATGTGGTTGCTGATGCCTTGAGCAGGAAGCATGTGACTACCACCTGCTTGATGATCTCTGATTGCAAGTTGATAGAGCAATTCAGAGATATGCACCTGACAGTGACAGAAGGTGCTCATGGTCTTGAGTTGTGCCGGACCAAGGTGGATAATGAGTTGATCAGGAGAATCCGAGAAGCTCAGAAGTAGGATGAGACTGTGAGGACCATGATTGGTCAGCAGGATGTTTCCTGCGAGGCTCACGACTTGGTGTTGTATCAAGATCGGATTGTAGTGCCTAAGGGCGAGTTGATAGATGTCGTATTGACTGAGGCACATAAGGGCCGGTACAACATTCATCCCAGTGCCACTAAGATGTATCATGATCTGAAGAGGAATTTCTGGTGGCCAGGGATGAAGCGAGACATAGCCGAGCATGTGGCTAAGTGTCTGGTGTGTCAGAAGGTAAAGATTGAGCATCAGAAACCGTCTGGTTTGCTACAGCCTTTACAGATCCCTGAATGGAAATGGGATAGCATTTCCATGGATTTTGTAGTGGGGCTACCGAGGACTCAGACTGGATGTGATTCCATCTGGGTGATTGTGGATAGGCTGACCAAGTCTGCTCATTTCTTACCTGTGCGATCTGACTACACTGCAGAGAAGTTGGCCCAACTGTATGTTAGGGAGATAGTGAGATTACATGGTGTCCCTGAGAGTATTGTCAGTGATAGAGATCCGAAGTTCACCTCTAGGTTTTGGGGTGCTCTTCAGGAGGCTTTTGGGACCCAGTTGAGGCTTAGCACAGCTTACCATCCTCAGACAGATGGTCAGACAGAGAGGACCATCCAGACCCTAGAAGATATGTTGAGAGAGTCTGTGCCTTGGAGCAAGGTACTAGCTGGGATAGATACCTACCTCTGGTAGAGTTTTCATATAATAACAGTTTTCATGCCAGCTTGGGCATGGCACCATATGAGGCTTTGTATGGCCGTCAGTGCAGAACTCCAGTTTGTTGGGCAGAGGTAGGAGAGAGACAACTGCTTGGACCTGAGATGGTTCAAGAGACTTCTGAGCAAATCAGGATGATCAGAGACAAGTTGATGAAGGCTCAGAGTCGACAGAAGAGCTATTATGATCATAAACACAGACCCTGCAGTTTAATGAGGGTGATCATGTGTTTCTGAGGCTGTCTCCAGTCACAGGTGTAGGACGGGCTTTGGGCGTGAGGAAGCTGAGTCCTAGGTTCATTGGTCCCTATTAGATTCTTCAGAGAGTAGGGCCAGTGGCTTACAGACTAGCTTTACCTCCCCATCTAGCAGGGCTGCACGATGTTTTCCACGTGTCTCAGTTGAGGAAGTATGTGGCTGATCCCTCACACGTGGTAACGCCCGACACAGTTCAGATTAGAGAGAATCTGACAAGTCCTACACGACCCTTGAGGATTTTGGACAGAATGGAGAAGCAGATCCAGAGCAAGACTATTCCCGTAGTCAAGGTGCAATGGGAAGGCAGAGCCCCTGAGGAGGCGACTTGGGAGCGGGAGCAGGAGCAGTTGCAGCTTTATCCCGAATTATTTAACAGGTATGGATCTGAATTTTGTAGACAAAATTCCTAAAAGGGGGGTTGAATATAATAACCCTCAAGTCCGGTGTATCTGGCGTGCGGTTCGGTGCTAGAAGCGCTAAGGTTTTCTGCAGAAACCAGTTGCAGGGATGCGGCGCGATCGGTGCCAGTGTGGCGCGATCAGCGCCGTGCTCTCTGGATGTTGGCGCGGGTGGCACCGGATTGGCGAGAGTAGCGCCACAGTTCTGGAGGCTGGCGCGGTCAGCGCGAGGGTGCCGCGGAAGGCACCATTGTTTCTGGAGGATAGCGCAGATGGCGCCAGGAACGGCGCGGATGGCGCCATAGGCTCTGGATGTTGGCGCGATCAACGCCATAGTGGCGCGATCAGCGCGGCATGTCTGGCAGGCCCAGTATAAAAGGGGCATTTTATGAATTCTGGGCCATTTCTTTTTTCCTTCTTCCTCCAGCGCCCAGAACTCCATTGGAGGGTTTACCAGCTACCTTGACCTTGTTTCTTTCACCAAATGACGTTCCTTAAACACCAAACTTGTCGGAAAAGACTTGGTGAGCTTGAATCCTTCGTCAATCTCCCTTTTAAACCCCAAATTAGAGAAATCCCTTTCTCAAGGGAAGTTCTTAGAACTCGAGTTCGGCGAGGAACGGCGGCGATTCACGGACACCCGGGCTAGGGGAAGTGGTCCAGAGGTCTTCCTTGCCATCTTTGAGGTAAGAAACTTGAGATTCACCGTTTGATTTGTGAATTGGGGTTTTGAGTGAATAGTGACCCACTTGTGATAGGGCTTGTTTTAGCCTTGGGTCCTTTAGAAAGTCATGTTCAGAATGTTGAGGGGATGTAAGATTAGCTCTCAGATTATAGTTTGGTGAACTTGGGTTTTGGCTCTATGTTTATGCATGAGTGACTTGTATTGAGTCTATGGTGACTCTAAAGCCTTGTATTAAGCTGTGATGGACCTCTGAGGGTCTGTGAGAAGCCTAGTGTGTGCTGGGCTATGGTAAACCTCAAGTTAAAGGACTGCTTGACATATTGTGCTTGTTTGTATGATTGAATTGGTTTTGATACGTACTTATGTGCCTTGTAGAGCAGGGAAAGAACTGCAGAGCTCGACTTTGCCAGGTAAGTTCTTGGTCCTTTGGGGATGTTTCGCACTTGTGTGCTCCACCACACTCCGAGGGAGTGATGGTTGCATTCATGATGCATACATTGTTGGTTGTTCCATCCTCATAATAATATGTATGCTGCATCTATGCTTGAACATGTATGATGCCTGTTGATTAGATCTTCTGGCCAGTTAGATAGATATGGACCTCCCTAGGAGGAGAGCACACCTCCTAGTTTGGTTTGCTCATGGGTGATGATGATCCCAGGGTGATGATGATCCCTTAAGACCAAGAGATAGATGTGTCCCGTTGCGGTTGATTGCCTATTCTCGGAGGTGCCATATACGTGCGTCCATGCGTAAGGGGTAGCTCCCGATGGGATGGCATGGGTGTGAGTTCCGGTCTCACACTGAGGTAGGCGTTGAGGATGATACGCCGTACATAGAGCAAGATGGCTTGCTTGTATTGTTATGAGGGTCGGGAGGCCAGTGTGATTGTGATGCCCTATGTTTGTGTCATGAGAAGTGAGCCAGGGTGGAGGAGATGCCTCCCAAGGACCCTGAGCTTACTGAGATGTATATCTCACCCTGTGTGGGGCTTATGTGTTTTCAGGTGACTCTTCTGGCAGAGAAGAGCAATCTCAGGGCTGGAGGCCCCAGTAGAAACGTGGTCTGCTCATCTGTGGGACAGTAGAGAGAGCTGGGAAGCTCATTTTGATTGGACACTTGATTTCTTCCCTGTAGAGGGTAGTGGTGTGTGTGCACCCATGATATTTTGTAGATGTTTTGTGTAGTTGTATGCCCTCGTGTGAGGAAGTGGTCTTTGAGACCAAGGCTAATGTTGACTCGTTCTTTTGTATAGACACTTCGAGTGTCAGATGATGTATATGTACATAATCAGTTTATGTTATGTAATGTTGCTTCCTCCTGTTTATATCTGTTGAGATATTTATGTTTATCTGCCTATGGTTAAGCTAATGTTTACTGGATCAGTAGGGGCTTGTGTTGTTTATGCTGCGTGTTGATTGCGTGGTGATGTGTTTTCTATGTTCCATACATAATGTCATCAAGAAATACGGTTCGAGTCGCTTCCGCCAATTTCTATTTGAGTTTTAAGCGCGATTCTGATATTATATATGTTAATACACCGGAGGCCTACGGGGTGTTACAGCCAGGACACTTCAAGTCTGAATGTCCAGCCCTGGATAAGACAAAGGACAAGAAAAACCACTTGAAGTTGAAAGACAACAAAGTTCTCATGACCACATGGCAAAACCTGGATGACACATCAAAGAAGAAGAAGAAGAAAACTTTTGCTTGCTGACTGAAAAAAACTTTTGCTTGATGACTAACACAACTTCAGAGGAATTTGAGTCAAACTATGATGAGGATGTAAATCTCAATGAAATTTAAAGTTAGCTTATCATGAACTTCTTTCCAACTCATCCATTCTATCTAAAGCTTAATAAAACTTGACGAAGGATGTTAAGTCAAATGAAAAATATGTCTTAAAAACAAATCAGGACTCCTAATTATTTTGATTAGATGAAAATAAATACAAATGATAAAAGTTGTGTTTGCTATGCTATTAGATCATGATTTGTATCTGTGCATTTGTATTTTCAAACGATGCATTCATAAGATGATCTGGTATAACATTTAGGTAGTGCATTTAAGACCTTCATTTAATACTCTATTTTTGAGATTTTTTCATGCAAAAAACATTCTCCTAGGATTTGTCAAAGTCCTATGAAGAATAAATGAAGTTCACATTTTGAAAGACGTTGATCCTTATCAAAAGGCACGCTCTATTATTGCACACCAGTTATGATCAAAGAAGTGACTTCCCTGCTGGAGTACAAGACACGCTAGCCTATCAGCATGGACTTTGCATGAAGAATGGGCATGCATTTAATGCAAGCATTAAATGATCCAATGGACCAAAGACTTTAGACAAAGAACAAAGTGAAGAATCCAACTGTTGTGAGACAACAGATACTTTAATATTAAGGCTGTATATAGAATAAGCTTTGAAGAAACAAGACACGAATAATCTTTGCAAACATATTCTTTCATTCTTTTTTGTAAATCTTTCTTTAAATATTTGTATAGATACTAAGCTCTCAAAACACCTTGAAACTTTCAGAGGAAAAACTAAAAGTGTTTAGTGGTTTATCTGTCTATAAGATGATCATACATTAGTCATTGAAAATATGTTTGTCACATAGTATTTCTTGAAAACGAGCACACAACAGGAACAAACATACATGAATAATCAATATATCACATCCCATTAATTTAAAACATAGTATTTCTTGAAAACCAGCACACAACAAGGACAAGTAGATATCCTCATAGTTGGACTCCTTGGCCCCCAACTATGGTACCAAAACTATAACTAAATAATAAACTCCCCTTACCTATCTATATCCCTCTGTTAGCTCCTTGAAAAGTCATTTTGAGATTCTTCAATACGTTGCTTTTCCGAATGCAGAGCTTTATATACCAAATCGAAAATAATTTAGTATAGATTTCAAAGGCAAGGTCAAAATTAACATTTGGGGTCAAATACCCACTCAAATCAAAAAGAGGCCAAAAGGGTGTTTTGGAAGTCTACATATTAAGACATCATTTTGAAATTCCGATCACACCGATGTGACCGGGGTTCAACAAAGATCACATAAATGACATCTATTTCACAAAAAGGAGACTTTTACAACATCTTATTTTCAAAGGGTTTTAAAAGGAAGTGGTAAAACTCCCACAACGGTACCCAAAATGCAAGAGACACAAAGAAAAGCTTAAACTAGCTAGGATATGACAAAGGAAACCAAAAAATAAGGATTGGAGGCTCCGTTCTCTACCAAAACTTCGAGATGAGTTTCAAAGATTCAGCTCCAATAAAGTGTTCCTCTTCGTGCTGTAGTCCAACGACAAGCGGCAGTACCTCGTCGTGGTCACCGGTGGCCATGGCTGGTGGAGGAGGAGGGGAAGGGGGTTGGGTGGCTTTTGAGGAAGAAAGAAGCCATTTTTTTGAGTTTTGATATTGCTGTACACATTTATCACTGTCTTGACTCGCCCAGGCGAGCCAAAATACCTACCGAAATTCGCCTGGGCAAGCTGACCCAATTTTAAAATTTTAGCTTCTGTTAAAAATTAATTTCTCACTCTTCAGATGTTATTTTGCTAATCCCAACACTCAAAAGTTACATATATGGGTTATGATTCTACCTTTAAAATTGGAAGACGATCCAATGGTTAACCAATCCAGAATGGTGATTTTACTAAAATAGGTTTCGGATCCAACTCGGAATCACTCAATTTTTAGCGTAGCTCAAACAAACTTCACTCAACCTAACATACATACCAAGCAATTGCACCAGGGTAAAATGCACAAAAAATCAACCAATCTAAATTAAATAATCAAACAATCATAACAAATACATCAAACATATATTTTCAGTTATCAAAATTTCAGGGTGTTACATTAGTAACCCACCAAACTTTCACTAACTTATCAAAGTTACAAGTAATTTTCACTGCCGCTTGTCGTTGGACTACCGCACGAAAAGGAATACTTTATTGGAGCTGAATCTTTGAAACTCATCTCGAAGTTTTGGTAGAGAACGGAGCCTCCAATCCTTATTTTTTGGTTTCTTTGAGGTAACCTTGGTTTCCTTTGTCATATCCTAGCTAGTTTAAGCTTCTCTTAGTGTCTCTTGCATTTTGGGTACCGTTGTGGGAGTTTTACCACTTCCTTTTAAAAACCCTTTGAAAATAAGATGTTGTAAAAGTCTCCTTTTTGTGGAATAGATGTCATTTATGTGATCTTTGTTGAACCCCGGTCACATAGGTGTGATCGGAATTTCAAAATGATGTCTTTTTATGTGGACTTCCAAAACACCCTTTTAGCCCCTTTTTGAGTTGAGTGGGTATTTGACCCCAAATGTTAATTTTGACCTTGCCTTTGAAATCTATACTAAATTATTTTTGATTTGGTATATAGAGCTCTGCATTCGGAAAAGCAAGCATATTGAAGAATCTTAAAACGACTTTTCAAGGAGCTAACAGAGGGATATAGATAGGTAAGGGGAGTTTATTATTTAGTTATAGTTTTGGTACCATAGTTGGGGGCCAGGGAGTCCAACTATGAGGATATCTGTTTGTCCCTGTTGTGTGCTGGTTTTCAAGAAATACTATGTTTTAAACTAATAGGATGCGATATATTGATTATTCATGTATGTTTGTTCCTGTTGTGTGCTCGTTTTCAAGAAATACTATGTTTTTAACTAATGGGATGCGATGAATTTGCTAGTTGATGGATAAAACTGTGAATGATATTATTGTTGTAATGATTGAATTTTTGGGAAAAGTCTTAATTACAGAGGAGATTCTGCCCAAAATTTTATAATGCATCCTTCTATTTAATTCTTTATTAAATTTTTATATGGGCATAAGAGTGTGTTTTCTATATTGTAGCCCCCCTCTTTAATTTAGACTTTTCCTAAAATACCAATCTCGTGGTAATATGGATTGTGAATGAATGAGTTGATGTTGAAATGGGATAATGTGATTGGGTTGATGGTGATGTAATGAGATAATGTTTATATAGTTGATGACGTTGAATATTGACATTTATGATGATGATATGGAAATAAAATGATGTGATGTTGATGATGATATTGAAATTGAGATGTCATTAATGTAGTTGATGATGTTTAAATGAGATAATGATGATGTGGTTGACGATGTTCAAATGAGATAATGTTAAGGTGTTTGATGATGTTGAAATGAGATGAGTTTGATATGTATGATAATGATATTGAGATGTTGTGATGTTGATGTTGATAATGACATTGATGAGAGATAATGTTGATGTGAACAATATCATTGTGTGATGTGAATATACATGGATACCCATACGGGGTGCATGATTGGTTACCCTTGCGAGGAAGGATGTATTTCTAGCCGGGTCATGCATTGATGGTGCTCATGGTTGTATGATGTATATGTCCACATGGAGTGCATTGACCGGTTGTTACCCTTGCGAGGAAGGATGTGTTCATAGCCACGGTCAGTGCATCAGTGATGTTGTGTATTTACATGGGGGTGCATGACTGGAAAACCTTACGAGAGAGGGTTTACGAATTTTATGGAACCCAAGAGAGAAAGAGATTGTTTAAAATTTCGGTCCCTATCTATCCATGGTTAGTGCATTGATGGTGCCCCTGTTTCATACTTCATATTTGCATGGATGGAAATAGAATGATGGACAGTAAGTACCAGGGGTACTAGGGGGCCATCACTCTGTTTGGAACTCCCTTGTGACTCAGGGCTGATCACCAGGGGGGGGGGGGGGCAGCGACCAGTGCACGACAAGGTGACCTCGACGAGCTACTGCATCATTTTCCTGAGAGAGGCTATATCCATGAGGATGGTACCTGATATGCTGTTAGCATATATAGCTTTTAGGTTAATTTTATTAGGAAAGTAGGAAGAATATAGTAAATAAATGCTAGAATAAGTATAAAATTCATTTTTTTATGTTTATCATTGATTTTATGCTATTTTGATGTTTAGGACCAAGAAAAGCAAGAAAAGAAGCAAAATAAGAGCCAACTGAATCTGAGATCTCGCGCTAACTGCGCCAGGACCACGCTAATCACACCATAATTACTGGAGGTTCACGCTAACCACGCCAATCTCGCGCTAGTCACGCCAGCAACACTGGATTCTCGCGCCAGTCGCGCGGACGTCACGGGATTTCTGAATTAGCTTAAAGATAACATAAAAGTGATGGGTTTTTAGGGTTTTATGACCTAAGTATAAATAGAATATTGGTAGGACACATTAGAGGCATCAATAGACAGTTTAGAACAGAGGAAAAGAGGCAATAACAAAGGAAAAAAGAATCAAGGCTAAGGAGCAAGAAGAACAAGAAGGAGGCAAGATTGAAGGGTTTGTGGCTCTTCATACCTTAGTTTCTTTCTCTTCTTCCTTCTTTATAGTGTATTAGGCCAGACATAATCATGTCTGGCTAGTTCCTTTGTAATTATGGTTTAGCCAAGAGCCAATGTGAACTCTGTATTTATTGAATTGATTTTAATAAAGTTTATTATAAGTGTTTTACTCTACTTTTTTCTTCTCTTATTATATCTAATTAGAATTGATCAATCTATTAGATTACTTAGAGCTATAATTCACAATAGGAATATTGGTGTTTTAGTTTCTGAAAGCAGTAGAGTGACAATTGCGATATTACCTAGGGATAGGAATAGAGAACTGCAAATTCATTATTATGCTAGCTTCAAGCTTAATCTAAAGGGAACTACTAAGGAATTAGGGTTCTTAAATTAGGTTGAAGGGTTAAATGACCGAGGAATCAGCGTTTAACTATATCAGTACAGCATACTACCTGAATAATTCTACTAAATAAAGTTAATTATCAATTCAATTAAATAAGAGGGAACAGAGGTGATTGTGCTTAACCATAATTATTCTTAATTCTTGCGTAACATTCAATTTACATTGTTTTTAGCGTTCTTTTTATTTAATACAATTAAACCAAACACAACCAAATTCTCTCAACATTATTATTCCTTTTCCAATATTAAGAATCATAAATTACAATTAACTTTAGTGCCTCAATCCTCGTGAGAACGATATTCTACTTATCATTTTATTACTTGAACGAGCAGTGCACTTGCCGTGTCGCAACAAGTTTTTGGTGCCGTTGTCGGCGATTGATTTCGCTAATTTTCTTGTAATTTTGTTCTTTAATATTGGATTTTTGTTTTACTGATCTGTTTTCTTTAGTTTATGCGAGGTTTAGCTGGACCTGAAGATTTACAGTTTGACCTTGAGATAGAAAAGATTGTGAGAAGAAATAGAAGACTAGCCAAGCAGAGATGAGAGACAGAAAAATCTAATTCAAACAGTGAATTAGAACCAAGGATGGCTGAAAGACCACCAGTACAAGGGGAGGAATTAATGGAGGATATCCTTGCTCCATTATTCACAAGACCCAATCCTAGTATAGTCCGACCACCACTTGAGGCTAACAAATTTGATATGAATGCATCATTAATTACTTTGGTGGAAAGAAGTCAATTTGGTGGAGAGGATGATGAAGATCCGCACAATTTCATTGATAGATTTCTAAGGATCTGCGATACAATCAAGCACCAGGGCGTATCAGATGATGCTGTGAGACTACGATTATTTCCCTTTGCTGTTAAGGGAAAAGCACTTCGTTGGTTAGACAGACAAACTCCCAACAACATTAGTACGTGGGAAGAACTGGTTACTAAATTTTTCTCTCAATACTTTTCTATGGAGAAATACAACAGGTTGGTGAATGAGATCACCAATTTCACTCAGAATGAGAGAAAAAGTTTATGTGCAGCTTGGAATAGGTTCCAGGAATTGATTAGGAAGTGTCCACAGTATGATATGACTGTGGGAAAGAAAGTATGTATATTCTTTAATGGGATGACTCCAGAATCAAGACTTATAGTGAATGTAGCAGCTGGAGGTTCGATTAGATCAAAGACAGCTACTCAGACATATGAATTAATTGATTCACTGGCTCGCAATGAAAATGAGAGCATCGCAGCTCAACCAAAGAGGTAAGTTATTCAACTAGGAAGCAGTGATGCAATGTTGGCCGAGCAAAAGCTTCTATCACAGCAATTAGCAAGGCTGAATGAGAAAATTGACAAGATGCAAGGTTCTTCAGTTCAAGCTTCAACTATCAGAGCACAATTACCTATTTGTGAATACTGCCAGGGAGATCATGAATCCAATGAGTGTCCTACCTTAGTAGGAGCTGATCCAGTGCAAGTTAATGGAGTATGGTATGATCAGAGAAACCATTCTAACTTCCAGAGGACTTCGAATTATGCTCCAGGTAACAACTTCCAAAGAAGAATTCAAGGAGGAGGTTTGGACTACAAATCTAATAATTACTTGCAGCCTCCACCCATTCCACCTAAGGAGCCATCAGAACTAGAGAAGGCTATGTTGCAGCTATCTAAGACTACAAATGAGCACATTCAGGTCACTAATTCTTTCATCAAGGAGACTAATGCTTTCATCAGTGAGACCTGAGCCCATCACAAGAATCAAGATGCTCCTATCAGAAATCATGAAAATCAAATTGGTCAGTTGGCTAAGCAATTGACTGAGAGGTCTCAAGGACAACTCCCTAGTGACACTGTTGTCAACCCAAGGGAACACGTAAATGCAGTCACAACAAGAAGTGGATTTGTCACCAAATCTCCAGAAAAGCCTGATGTTATTCAAAGAGAGGTTGAAGAGAAGACCACTACAGTTTCTGAGGAACAGGTAGTTAAAGTGCCTTTAAGTCAGCCAGAGAAGAAACCGATGGATTTTTCTCATTTTGAGAAACCACCATATCCTATGAGGTTGAAGCAACAAGCTCAGAGGCAATAGTATGCAAAATTTTTAGATATGTTTAAAAAGTTGCACATTAATATTCCATTTATTGAAGCTTTAGCTAATATGCCTAACTATGCAAAGTTCATGAAAGAATTATTGTCTAGGAAGCATAAATTGCAGTAATGCGAAACGATAGCACTTACTGAAGAGTGCAGCGCGATCATCCAGAGGAAGCTTCCACCAAAGAAGAAGGATCCAGGGAGTTTCAA
>QARZ01040479.1:26000-43970 GCA_013407115.1 Glycine latifolia
ATATGTATTCAATGCAGATTAGTATGTAATATAATGTCTTGAGTCAGATTTTATAGAAATGGGTTGGTTTAGGTAAAACATAGTATAATAGTTTAAATTCTCTCATTCGTATGTTGATAATATTGATATTAAGCTTATGGATAGGGTAAAGTTAATTTAGTTGATTTTCTAACAAAATACTCATTCTATATTATTATAATTATCATTATCATGTCAGAGAAAAATTATTTCAAATAGTTGTTATTTTAACTATTAAATATAACATTAATTTTTTTTACTTATATCTCTTATATCTCTTATAATATTAATGGTGAAAAATAAAATCTATAAAATTAATTTTATAAAATTATTATTCTCTTTCATCTATTTTTTTTAAATAATCTAAGACAAATATTATTTTGGAATAGAGTAAGTAAAAAAATCCTTCGTTCATAAGAAAATTTGGGTCCCTTATTTTAGAAAAAAGAATCTTTATTGTTATTTGTGTTTTGAATTACAAATATTAATTTTATTTTTACTTTAGTTTTTTTCAAAAGTTTGTATTAAAATAGTGAAATAATAAGTTATTTTTATTTTATACAATTTTAAAAAAAATATATGAAGTAAAATAATGTGATATTTTTGTAATTAAAAGTAAAAGGAAAACAACATTCTCAGTTAGTATATGTAAAGATTACACTGTTACTCAATTACCATTATTGTCATATAATTAATTTTTTATTTTTATAATAACTATTATAAAAATTATATTTAGAATAATTTCTAATTTTATTAATATTGTAAAAATCTTTACATTAATAGGGTGTTTTTTTAGAAATATTAATAGGGTCTTAGAAATTAAACTTTATGAATAAATATAATAAATGAAGATTTAAGTATAGTTTATTCAATAAATATTTTTTAAGCGAAGTTTATTATTTATTTTTAAATTTTAACATATAAAAAATGTTAATTAAGAGTAACTTGTAGAACTGAGTGAAGTCGTTTTTAGTACTAATACTAATATAAGTGAATGACATAAATAAAACTAAAATGCCGTATCTCCCTCCAAATGTACCCCACCCACCCCTGGCTTGTATTGATAGTGGGAAGGTTCTCCGTAATGGTTTTTTGTGATATTAGCTAATGGATTCATATGGTAAAGCGACAAGTCACATGTGGAGAGAAAAAAATTAGAATCCTATGCTAGTTGAATGTCCCTCTATTTTTTTTACACTTATAAAGTTATGTTGTGATGGCCAATAATTGGCAGATTGAACACTATCATACAATATATAAATTAAATTCATAGTTATCCTATGATCCTATCTGTCTCGTTCTTATACTGTTATTAAATATGGAATGTTTATCATGAATATAGAAAAAAGCCTCATTAGTTTACCAAGTAGGGATGCGTTAGAGAAAGTTCATCGAATATTGTGAAAACTAAACAATATGGTCTCTCGGGATCGGATCTTTGATTGGAGGAATAGCTAGCATTCATGTCTAAAGAAAAAATTAAAGATTCGTGTAGAACTCTTGTATATAAGAAGTTTGCTTAAATTAAATTAATTAGTAATTAACATATCATCAATTTAAATAGTATAAAAATAATTGTGCACCTTGATATCGAAAAAAGTAATTGTGCACCTCAAGAATTTATACAATCATTTAATATAAAATAACGATCTTTCAGATTGGCTTAATCTTCTTCTTCTCATTATTATTATGTTATAGGTATAAAATTGAGTATTACTCACATCAACAATTTGTTGATTTGATTAATTCTAAACGATTATAAACAAGATATAACTAAGAGCTTTCATGGGAAGAATGAAGATTTTCCTTGACGTCTAGTGGGTTATTTGTCGATTATATTAACATATACTAATCCTGAATTTGAGTCTCATTATTGGAGACCACATGGCTCGTACCCACGCATGTATATTAACTGTTTCTTTTAAGCATACTAAAACATATGGATTGGTTGGTGGTTCTATAATGCCACATTAAAATAATACTTGTTCATTAAAAACTAAATTAACATTTCAGTACGTCTTCATTGAGAAATATTTATTTTATATATTTGAAAAGAAGATAAAACTGATTCCTACTAAAAGAAAAACTCATAGAGTGAGCCCCAAAGCACCCTAAAAATCAATTTCTCAAACAGCAATTAAGATCAGTAGTAGGGCTGGAGCCTGGAAGCTCCCATTTTTGCATGGTAATCTCATCTATTTTGGATTCTCTAAAGTACTACAAGAAAAATGTCAAATACAGTTAACATTTTATTTTATTGTAACGAATTTTGATGATATTGTTAGTTATTCATGCCACATACACAGTCGATAATAATAGCTGCGTTGAGTATGTTATATGTCTCTCCGTGCTTCCACCACTAAAAAAGCACCTTTTTACGATGTCAAATCGAAGACGGTTGTACTAAAACCGTCTTAGAATTTTATGCCGTGGCAGATTTGTAAATAAAAGCAAATATTCAAAGACGGTTATCCAAAAATCATCTTAGAAAGGGAGTGTTCAAAGATGCTTTTGAAAAAACTGTCTTTGAAACTCATTATTCTCGGGCTGTCTCTCTGTCTTCCCTTTCTCTCTCATCCAATATTTATTGCTTTTTCAAAGTTTGAATCCAAATATCTTCTAGGTTGTTCCTTTTTCTCCCAAATTTCTTGCTCAAAATCCCTAATTCCCCCATATTTCACATTTCTTCGCGTTTTCATCCCCTTCCCGTGACCAAATCCATGAGTTTCCCTTCCACCTCTGGTGCCTTTGCCGCTGCGGAATCGGCCTGTCCAACATCGTCCATGGCCACTCCGAGCTCACCACTTGGCTCTCGCTCCTATCTCTCCCGATCTTCTGCGGCGCCTCCAATGAGGACCTCTGCCTCGTGGACTCGCCGTCACGCCTCAACCATGTCGACGTGCTCACTCAGTCCGCCAAGATCGTTGAGCTGCTCTGCCACACCAATGTGTCATACTTGTAATCTTCTTATCTTCTCCTTTCATCCTCGTTCTATTCATTATGATGCATGAAGTGAATGGGAAAGAAGTTCAAATACAAATTACTGGATTTATGGAAAAAAAAAACACTGGAAAGTTCATTTTGTTTTTTTTTTTTTGTTGTTGTTGGTGTGTGCAGTGGCTCAATTTGACTTTTCATGGCATGACCCTGAGTACCACTAGGACACTTTGGAGAATTTGAAGGCTGTTGTCAAGAGTACTAAGAAGCTCTGTGCTGTGAGTTTTCTTTCTTTGCTGTTTTTTTTTTCTTCCAATCTATCTTTTGCTACCTTGGTGATTAACTTTTTAAACTTTACTGCCTATGCAGTGCATGTTTGGAGTCAATTGCTTTTTCTCTTCTAAGTTTCTTTTTTTGAATTAGCTACAAGTTTTATCTCTGTTTACGATTTAACTCTTGCTTATGTCTTAGTACCTGTTAAGTCTGATTTTATTTGATTCCTACATGGAATTTTTCTATTCGTGACCCAAAATATCTTTACACATGTTCTACTTCAATTGTAATTTGTTGGTTGCATAATTTGTAAATTTTTGTTTGTAAGCAATATTATGTGTTGGTGTCATTATCTTAATAGTTTTGGAGTAATGTTGCAGAAGCTATAAAGAAATACATAATGTTTTGATATGTGATATCAATTGTCAAATAATAACTCTAGCCTTTTGTTTTTGACTTCTTTAGTTAACCCCAATTTGATGCAGATTTTGTTATTTAGATTTTGATGACTATTTCAATTGCATTTGTGTTTCCCTAGATAATTTGTAACCTTCACCCTTTTGGATAGTAGGATAGTGATTGGTTAAATTACCCATGTCTTAATTACCTGATTGGTGATATTTTGGTTCTTTATGTGTTAGAAAGTAGCAAGTTATAAAATATGTCTGTCAAGTAACTATTAATTTGGTTTCTCTGTTGACCAAGGGTCCCGATTGGTGAATTTTGTTAGCCTGATTCCTATCCATTTGTGGTTTGCAGCCAGTTATGAAAAGTTATGTTGCAACGGGTTCGAATCCTACTAATCCTGAGAATTTTTTGGGCTTATATGGCCCCAACACCAGGAGAGGTATGCATTATATTTAAGTTCTTCAGGATTTCAACTTTGAAACATTAGTTGTTGTACATAATTTTATGTTAACTTTTGGATTTATCTAAACTTTGTGATGGCAGCTATCAAAGGATATATATGATGAAAATGAAGATGTCTCATACTCTTGGTTTTTCGTTTTTTGCTATTAAAGGTGTGATAGTACTTTTCGGCTCAACTACTTTACAGAAAATTGTTAAATGCTGCTATGCATTATGGTTCGTTAGGTTCCCTGACAAATTCTAAGATGCACATCTATTTAGTTGTTTTGCGCGGATATATGTGTCAAGTTCTATAGCCGTGCATATATTTACTTTATAAAAGGAAAATAAAAAATAGTTGGAGCATGAATCCACTATCAACTGCAAGGTGCATGTTACACAGCTATTAAGTTCCATATTTTTTTGGCATTATCTCTTAGTCTCAATTCATAAATTGAGTATTTCTTTTCATTTATTTCCCTATTGACAAGTACAACATGTATTGCATAAACATATTTTAAATGCTATGAAAATTCAATTTTGTTATAAGTTGTTTAATTAATGTGTGATCTTCTTATCTTTGATGGTGATTGGTGTGATATGCAATGACCTTTAATGGGGTTGTAACACCCTGAAATTTTGAGTTTTTGAGAAAGATGCTTGATGTGTGTTATGTTGCTTGATTGTTTAATTTACTTCATAATTTGCTGCTTTGTTAGGCTTTTGTCTTGGTATGAGTGTTAGGTTAAGTCAATTGTGTTTGGTCTGTCGTTGCTGTACGTACACGCTAAGTGAGCTTGTCAGTCACCTATATATAAGTAGCAGAGTGGCGCAGCGGAAACGTGTTCTTTCTTCTTTTGCGCATTTCTCTCCCTTTTTCTCTCTAACTTTCCACACCCTAAAACCACTCCCTTCAACCATTCTGAACCACCAAAGACTACTGTAGCTTGCCACAGAACCCCTACGCCAAGAGGAACCTCGTGACTGGAGCAGAAGTCTTCGACAATCCTTCTTGAAGTTCGAACTAGAACAAAGACCCAACCTTTCC
Organism: Glycine latifolia; assembly: GCA_013407115.1. Taxonomy (NCBI): domain Eukaryota; kingdom Viridiplantae; phylum Streptophyta; class Magnoliopsida; order Fabales; family Fabaceae; genus Glycine; species Glycine latifolia. Next base: position 31,126 of record QARZ01040479.1, read on the forward strand.
TTTCTGGGCTTCCTTGAGAGCACTGTGTTGAACAAGCTCACGCTTTGAAGGATAGTGTTATAACATCGTTGGAGTATAATAGAAGAACTCTTGGTTAGGTAAGGGGAGGTTATTAAGTTGATAATCAGTTTTAGATACCATAGTTGGGGGCCAGGGAGTCCAACTATGAAGATAACTGCATGTCCCTGTTGTGTGCTGATTTTCAATAAAACCTATGTCTTTTAACGAATGGGATGCAAAATGTTATGATTGATGGTGTTTTGTGTGAATATATTGATGTTGTAAGTATCCCCTGTCTGTGAAGTTGGTGTCTATTGCTGTGAACTCCCAAAACATCTTTTGACGGTGTGTTTGTGGAGGTGAGGCTACCGAGTTAGTGCTATCATTTCCCCTTTTTTAGAGTTACCGGGTTCCCTTTTCGGGCTCGTTCCTTCTTTTAGAGATGTTGAGCTCATTTCCCCTTCTTTAGAGTTACTGGGTTCCCTTCCGGGGCTCGTTCCTTCTCTTTAGAGATGTTGAGCTCATTTCCCCTTCTTTAGAGTTACCGGGTTCCCTTCCCGGGCTTGTTCCTTCTCTTTATAGATGTTGAGCTCATTTCCCCTTCTTTAGAGCTACTGTGTTCCCTTCCCGGGCTCATTCCTTCTCTTTAGAGATGTTGACCTCATTTTCCAAGAGCGATCGGGTTCCTTTCCCGAGCTCATTTCTTCTCTTTAGAGATGTTGAGCTCGTTCCCCAAGAGCGACTGGGTTCCTTTCCCGGGCTCGTTTCTTTTCTTTATAGATGTTGAGCTCGTTTCCCAAGAACGACCAGGTTCCTTACTCGGGCTCGTTTCTTCTCTCTAGGGATGTTGAACTCGTTTCTCTTCTTTAGAGCGACCGGGTTCCTTACTTGGGCTCGTTCCTTCTCTTTAGAGTTATTGAACTCGTCCCTTCTTTAGAGTGACCGGGTTCCTTACTCGGGCTCATTCCTTCTCTTTAGAGATCTTGAACTCGTTTCCCTTCTTTAGAGTGACCGGGTTCCTTACTCGGGCTTGTTCCTTCTCTCTGGAGATGTTGAACTCGTCTCCCTTCTTTAGAGTGACCGGGTTCCTTACCCGGACCTGTTTCTTCTCTTTAGAGTTGTAGAGCTCGTTTCTTTCTTTAGAGTTGTCAGGCTAGTGTTTCCTGGTTAGTGAACCATCTCGGCTCACTAGTTTACGTTGTGTTTACGATTGATGTGTAAGTAATGATTGTATATGATTATGTTGGAATAGTGAAGGTTGGTATATGAGGTGATAGATTGATGATGTTGTGGTTGTGTGCTATGTGTAACAACTCGGATTACAAGTCATAAAGATGGATGTTCCTTTGTGTGATGTGGTGATTACTTATATGCTTTATTGTATGTTTTATTTGATAATTGTTGTTTTGAGTGACTATGCCTTGGTAAGCGTGTTGATTGTTGATAGTTGTCATTGTTGACTTGCAGTTACTGTGTTTGCACGAAAGGCAAACCTACTCTGTCAGCTGGGTACTTAAGCATAAGGGCGTGCAGTGGAAGCGTGTTTTTCTCCTCTTCTCCTTTGCGTTTTCTTTCCTTGTTCTCCCTAAGCTTATCCATACCCAGAAACCTTTCTCCCTCAACTCTTCTGTGTCATCTTCTATTCACCATCGCTGCCACGACATCCCGACGTCAAGAAGGATCTTGTGGCTGGAATAGAAGCTCAGGACAACACGTCATGAAGCTCGTGAACGAACTCCTGGTTAGGTAAGGGGAGTTTACTATGTTTGATAGCAGCTTTAGGTAACATGGTTGAGGACCAGGGAGTCCGACCATGGCGATGATTGCATGTCCCTGTGTGTGTTGTTTTCCAGAAAGTTATGCCTTTGAGTGTATGGAACGAGTTATGCAATATGTTCATTGGTTGGTGTTTTGTGTTGATGTTTAATGATGTTCTGGTGTGGTGGTTGATGGTGTTCTTGAAGGGGGGAGTCGATGTTGTAATAACTCTTTGTGCATGTGTGTGAAGTTGGCATTTTAATGCTGAAAAACACTCAAGACACTTTGCAGAAGTGTTCGTGGAGGTGTCGGCTACTGGGATGGGTTGGCCGTGTTGCACATAGATATTAATCCCTTGTGTTTGTGATGTCGACTACCGGGATGAGTAGGCTGAGTTAAGCGGGTTACGTAGCATGCATGCGTACGTGCAGGGCGTGACTTAAGTCCTTGTTGGCGGACGTCGGCACACCAGGTTCCTTACTCGGGATGATACCTTAGAACTGATAAGCTCAAGTTTGCTTTGAGAGTGAGCTACCGGGTTCCCAAACTCGGATGAGCTCGTACCTTCTCGGGAAAAGAGTCATTGGGTTCCCCGACTCGGATGCGCTCGTGTTTCCTCGGGAAGAAAGTCACCGGGTCCTCTACTCAGTTGGACGATTCTCTTTAGAATTGTTAAGTTCAAGCCCTTTTCATTCTAAGCTACCGGGTTTCCCTACTCGGAAGAACCCGCACCCCCTTTTCTCTTAAAACCATCGGGTTTTCCCTTACTCGATTTTCCCTACCTAGATGACCTTGTGTAGGTCCGTATTTTATAGAAACCCAAAGAATCCTTGACCGCCTTTGACCGACTTCGACCGACCTCGTTTGCTCTTGTCCACCTTTGCCTACCCTTGTTCAACCTTTACCCCTTTTTGACCGCCCTTTACCGACCTTTGCCGACCTTGACCGATCTTATCCGCCTTCGTCCGACTTTGTTTGGATTCTTATCTTGAGTTAATATAGCTAGGTGCCAACCCGGACACTTAATACTTCACTCTAGCTCACTTGTTTGTGGTGTTGGTGGATGATGTGTAAGAGATGTATGGTCTACTGTGTTAATAATTGAGATTGGCCTATGTAATGGCTTGAGATGATGTACGCATTGATAACATGGGGGATGTATGGCAGTATCCTCGCCAGGACGAGTTGTTCCCAGGCCGGGCCATGCATTGATGGAGCCCATGGTGATCTGAATGCAGGTGGATATACATAGATACCTGTGGGGGTGTATGGCAGTATCCTAGCCAGGACGAGTTGATCCCGAGCCGGGCCATACATTGATGGAGCCGTGGTGATATGCTATGTATAGACACATGAGATGCCGGGACCGGGTGGTTAACCTTGCAAGGAACACGGTCAATGCATCTGTGAGCCCGTGTTGGGGCGGCCCTCGTTTGGGGCGGTATGTATGTACATGGGAGGGTATGGAGATCCTAGCTAGGACGGGGTCGTTCCTGTGCTGGGCCATATGTTGATGGTGCCCAAGAGAGACATATAACATTTTCATGACTGAAATAGGATTGATGATTGGCTGTAGGGTACCAAGGTATTAGGGGGCCACGTCTGTTGGGAACTCCTTCTGACACCCATTGGCTGATCACCATAAGGGGTGCTTCCTGTGCATGACAGAGTGACCCTTACAAGCTACTGCATCATCTGACCACATGAATGACCTATTTTCGGGATGGTACCACATTGCATGCTGAGAGTTGAGTCAGGAGCATGCATCATGCTAGGCATTATAATTTGATTTGTGAAATGTTCCTGGATGCCTATTCGTGTTGGTGGCGTGTTGATATACCTGGATTTTGTGATGATAATGTGATGCTTGGATTGTCTTCATTAACTGATGTTATCTTTTGCTTGTTATTTTACATAATGAACTCACCTTTGCTTTGTTATACTAGGTGGTTTGGTACCTATGATGATCGTGAATCGTGTTCGTGTGAGCAGATGGACAACAATAGGTGGCCGGGAAGATGACCACCTTTGGTTGGAGCCGCCGAGTAGCCGGGATGTCGATGGACTAGATCCCGGGCAGGAGTTGTATTTTGCTAATCACACCCCTTGTTTTGATGGATATACTCCAGTGTTTTGCTAATTACACCCTGATGTTTAATTTCTTGCTTCCTTGTAAAACACTTGTACATTTGAGGCATGGATAATTGTACTTACAACTAAACTACGGATTTATTATGTATATTTATGCAATTGGGATGTTTCGTATGTGTCTTGTTTATGATTACGATCATTATGTGCTCGCGAAAAATTCACTACCATTTTCAGAATCAAATTTAAGAGATCTTCAGTTAAAACATGCTTATGGAGTGATTAAGAGTTAGTGATACAGTAGCGACGTGGCGGGTCATTACATTAGTGGTATCAGAGCAGGTCGGGCCTTCCAGCCAGTGAGTTATGAGCTTGCTATGTTTCTCTATACATGATTATGTTGATTGTTGAGTGTTTGATTGTTGAAGTGACTAGCTGTACTGTGCTGGGTTATGTTTGTTCATGTTTGAGCTTGTGTAGGGTGTTATTTTAAGTGTAGTGATAGTATAGTTGTATTTCTCACATCTGCTATACCATAAGTTCCTATGTTTTGTTGTGAGTTATTAGACTGGCCATATGTATAATTTGGGACAATGCAAGGGAACATTATGGCAAGCAGTCCAAAATACAAGTGGTAGAGGGTCTGTATAGTATGGTTTGGTGTTGTTTGTGTGTATTCCTTCCGGGTTCTCACTTCTTGTTGTGCACAGTAAGTGATGGCCGGTAGGAATGATCGCGTGATAGCTGATGCTCTCCAAGCCTTAGCCCAGGCGTTGGGGAATCAAAATAGGGGAGAAGCCCCAGGAGCTGTGGAATACCATGGATTGGACCACTTTCAGCGCAACAATCCTCCTTCATTCCACAAAGGGTATAACCCGGATGGCGCTCAAAGATGGATTCGGGAGATTGAGAAGATCTTTCGAGTTATGGCATGCCCTGAGGAACAGAAGGTCACTTTCAGCACTTATACCCTGGCAGAGAAAGCCGAGTATTGGTGGGATAACACCCGCCAATGCATGGAGGCGGAAGGCAGGGTAGTAACGTGGGAGACCTTCAAGGAGGCATTCCTGGAGAAGTACTTCCCATAGGACGTGAGGAACAAGAAAGAGATGGAGTTCCTTGAGCTTAAACAAGGGAACTGGACTGTAGCTAAGTATGCGGCTAAGTTCGAGGAGTTGGTAAGGTACTTCCCTCACTACCAGGGACGGGATGGTGAAAGCTCTAAGTGCGTGAAGTTTTTGAACGGCTTCCGACCCAAGGTGAAGCAAGCTGTAAACTACCAAAGAGTCCGTCAGTTCTCGGCATTGGTCAACATGTGCATGATATGGGACGAGGATTCCAGAGACAGGGCTGCCTACTACCGGAATAGGGCCCTGTAAAGGACAAGAAGACCAGGCATCAAAACCGCGGGAAGCCCTACACTATCCCCCATAAGCCGTATGATCATCGCCCCAATGATGTGTTGCAAACACATCTTAATTATAGATTAGTTTTAGGTCATATTTTTATTAAATAGTTAGTAAATAGTTCTAAAAATTAGTCATATTTAGTATTTTGCATTATAAAAGCATTTTAATATCATTTAAGTGTTTGCAGGCCAAAAAGAGGGAATTAAAAGTAAATAACAAGATCTGGAGAATCACGCGAGTCGCGCCAACATTCACGCGGGCCACTTGGAAGACCAGAGAAGATCACGCGGGTGGCGCCGTTATACAAGTGAGTCGCGTGGGAACTTCCAGGTTTAAGCCATTTCAGCTCTGCCAATTCACACGAGGCACTTCACAGTCCACGCGATACGCGTCATTCCTTTCTGCCAGTCCACGCGACTCGCGTGGTATCGCGCGCGGGTGGCGTGGTTAGGATTTTCTTTCCTAAATTAATGGATATATGTTTCGAAATTAGGCAAGAGGGTTTGATAAGTTACTGTAATTAAAATATTCGATATATAGAGATATATATAGGGATACAGGAGGAGAATAGGAGGGAGGATAGAGAGTTTTAGTAAGAGCAAACCCTAGGAATCAAGATTTGGAGTCAAAGTTCTGCATAATCATGTTTCATCCAATTGCTTTGGTGTTCTTGAAACCTATGGCTAGCTAATCATCTTATTGTGGAAAGGCCATGAACGTATGAGTTTCCTTCTGTAAATTGACTGGTATTAAATGCATATGTTTTGTTTATTTTAATTCTTTTCTGTGCTTAATTATAATCTTGTTTAGAATTGATCACTCTGAATGAGTATTTAGAGTTATACTTCGCAATGGACACGTTGGAATTATAACATCGGACCTGTTAAGATTAACACTTGCTCTCACCTAGACATAGGGATGCATGAGTGCGGAGGTTATAATATGTTCTTTAATTGCTTGAACTGATTAGTTTCGCTAAGACATTAGGTTACAAACTCAGTTTAAAGGGTTAATTAACTAAGACATTAGGGATTAACTAAAATAGAAAAGACTTATTCTCCGAGTAAACATAACACGAACCCATAAGATTTGTTCTCTGAATTCTTAGTTTGACAGAATCGCTAGAAGGTTAGGGTTCTCGATCGAATTAAAGGGTTGAATCGCTGGTTATGACTCTAGTAGTTCTAGGATTTACGAATATAGGAGAGATTGATCTTATGTAAACTTCAAGATAAAATAATCAGTCAATTGAAGGAGGTAATACTTATACGGGATTGTGCCTGACCACAATTATTTCTCATTGGTAATCTTTCGATTTTAAATTTACTGTTTTGTTCAATTTTCTTTCTCAATCCAACACAATCATCCAACTACTGTTGCGTACTTTTTCTTTTTCTTGTTCAATTATAATCTTTATAATTATTGCGAAATCTCTCCAATCCCTGTGGAGACGATACTTTACTTACACTTTATTACTTGTTAAACGATCGGTGCACTTGCCGTAAACATATTCGCATAAATCGCGCAACACCCAACCACCAAAGGGCTGCTACTGTGGGATTTCCAAGTGGTAGTAGTAGTAGACCCGCTACCTTTCTAACCCGGAACACGTGCTTTAAGTGTGGTAAGCCTGGGCATATCGCTTCTGAGTGCGGGCAGAGGGGCTCGACTTATGTTAGACTTTTGGCAAGCGTACCAATTTATCGTTGTAAGTTACAAAATTTATAAAAGATCGTCTCCATAGGGACTTGAGTTACTCAGTTAATCTAAACAAAACTTAACAATTTAATAGTTATGTACAACAAGTGTGAATGGAGTTTCATGTATTTGTGAAATAACAGAAATTACGAAATTTAAAGAAAAAGCAGAAATAATAGATTTAGTGTGTTGGAATTACGGAAAATTACGGAAACTAATGAAACGAGTTTAATTAATTCAAGAAAAGTATAGGATTGGATTTCATCGTTCATACCCTTAGTATTCAATTAATATTACCATGCATAAATTATTTTCTTTTATTATTGATTCACACATAAAATCACCCCAAATCGATCCCTCACATTTGAGAATCCTAAGAATATTTATCAAATATCGATCCCTCGCATATGAAATAAATACCCCAGCATTACAATCATAATCGTGTGTTATGTGCAATCTAAACATTATGCTCTATTCCTAGCAATGTAACGTAAATAGTAAAATTATTCAGTTCAAGTTTTAAGAGTACTTTCCAATTAAACTTAAAACCTTATTTCATGAAACTAGTGATAAATTAGAATCAAGCATTAAGAACATAATGAAATTACCAATAAAAAATAGAAAAGACTTATGCATAAATAAATATTAAAAGAGATACTTAAGGGTAAGAAGATTACATCTAATCCTTAGAGAAGTTAGCCAATCATTATGGAGAGCACCTCCTCAATGGAAGAATTAATGAAGGAAATCATCATCAACTCCTTCCGGCAGAGTTTCCACACTAATTCCTCACTTCTCTCACTCTCCCTATGCTAAACTACTCTCAAATCACATCCTAGGCTCTCAAATTTTGAAAATGGTATGAATTTCTCCAAGGTTTGCATTGCTATTTATAGGATTTGACCTCCTACTCGAGTCCACTCGCCCAGGTGAGTGTTTTGTGCTTGTTTAACTCGCCTGGGCGAATTTAATGCCACGTGCTGATGTCTCCACTAGCCTGGGCGACCATATTGTGCTATTTTCACTAGCCTGGGCGACCACTTTGTACATAAATTGCTCGCCTGGGCGAGTTAAAGCCTAAATAAGCTGACCTGGGCGAGTTTTGGGCCATTTTTGCTTCTGACACCTCCCAAATTTGATTCTTATGTCCCTTTCGCTTGCTTTGTTTACTTGGATGCTTCGAATATCATTGAAACCTATCAAAATAGAAAATATGATTGGACTAATCTTCCAAAATGTGAAAAACAACATTTATATAAGTACTAAATACAAATCAACTAGGTTTTAGGGCAAGTTTATAAACAATTTTACTGAAATCAAAAGATAAGTGTCATCATTATAAACCTGATTTTTACTAAAATATGACACTTACAACTCCCCCTAACCTAGAATCTTGCTTGTGCCCAAGCAAAGTAAAATAACACTTAAAAGAACTTAGAGGACAAATAATATAAAAAATACTTTTTATATGAACATGTTTTGTTAAGAATCAACTTTCAAAAAATGATCAGAACATATTTTTGAAGTAGTCAACTATGAGAATTTGAAACATAAAAGATGAAATTTCATCAAACCAAATGAAATTAAGACAAATTTTAATTTCATTTCTAAAGATCATCAAAGAAAACTTTTCATTGATTCAAACAGAGGAAAACTTCTCAAAGGTGTTTATTTCTCCCACAGGTATGTGTTTATTCTCAATTCCAACACTGATATGTTATAAATCAATTTTGCAGTTTATTTCCCATCAAATCAAAGTACATATTTATCATGGATCATTAGGACTTTTAAGGTTGGGCCTGGCTTTGAAAGAAATCTTGGTTTTTCTGGATATTCAAAGTCATCTTAAGAATAGGAGAGCAAATGAAGATAAGACAACTACTTTCCAATCAACCATCCAATCTTCCAAGATAGTCATTTTTCTCATATCAACTGCTCAATTACCTGACTTATAAAAATTCAGTACTTTGTACACTTTAGAACACAAGTTTTTGTTTTCCTTTTTCTTTTCTTCTTTTTCTTTTCTTTTCTATATCTTTAGCCATAGCTTTTCTATGATATTAGCCATCCAAATGATAAAAGTTTCCAACAAAAATCCCTTTTTGCTCTCCTAACTTAAGGTAAGGTAGGAAATTCTTAACCTAGGCTAGTGTTCCAACAAAATTATAAGTGTTTTGGCTCAAAAGGGCTAGCAAGTGGTAAATCATCATATATTGGGATAGCTCTTTGGCCAGTGGTTCTAAAATGTTTAAGAAAAAAGAAGGCCTAAATCATATCCATGCATCATATGTCATGACAATTAGAAATTCATTCAAAAGCAACTATAGATCATATCAGTCAGGACACTCAATGCAATTTATGTGGGTGCACTCAGTCACTCAAGCTTAAGGCCTGTTTTCATGTTCAAATCAAATCAGTGTTTTGAAAGATGTTCGTTATCAACTCCATGTAAAAACATCTACCTTCTTTCGGTATTTTGGAAAATCATTCCTTTGTTTTTCTATTCTCAAAGTTTCCTAAAAAATTTATTTGTTGTGTTCTGATTCTTAAAAAAATTAAATTTCAAGAACAGTATTTGTTAATTCTTTTCAAAACACGTTATATTCAAGAAAAATTTTCTTTTAAGTCCAAAAAATTTATACCTATTCTACAATTATATTCGTAAAAAAAATTTAATAAAAAAGGTGTACTTTCAAAAAGAAACACATAAAGAAACCTTCTGTGTATAACACATAAAGAACCTTCTGTGTATACTGTCAGAATTGTGCATAACATATTACTAGTAACCCAAAACAAAGTTATTAACATGCACAATCTATCTAAGCAAAAAGTCTAACATAGTTAATAAGGAAATATAGTACTGAAATATCAAAAAGCCATAAAGAAAATGATAAAATAGATATCAAGAAAATGTCACGGATTTTGTAGCTCAATGAGATAATCAGCGAGATTATGCATCAAATCATCATCATCCTCATTAGCTGCTTCTTCTCTTTCATTTGCAGCTTCTTGGTTAGCTGCAGGGCCTGCCTTCTCCTGAAAAATAGGCCTGTCCCCAGGCCATGCGACATGCGCTCTGAATTGATCAAAAGTGGGCCAAGGAAATGGGTTTCGATCTTGGCGATGTTGATGCTGTGTATAGTTATAGAAACTTTCATTTAGTTGCATCTGGCCCCTGTAGTTGGCAGCCTGCTGGTCAGCCATATGCTGCATGTAGGTATGCATCTGGAGTTCCATCCTTTGAAGATGCGCTGAAATGGACTCCAAAGATGGTGGCTCTTGTGGCTGTTATTGCTCCACCTGTTTAGCTAGGCAATATTTTTCAATGAATGCTAGGTTGATGGGAGGTCGGATCGTCTTTAAAGGTAATACCTGCACTCCATAAAATTGGCATAAAGCAGTTATTAAAGAAGGAAATCCAAGTGCTTTCTTAGCTTTTTCAGGGTTTAGTGGATGTCGGGGAGGCTCTGTGATGACAAATTGATGAATGGCGTCTGATATCAATTGTGCCACATGAATATTAAGTTGTTCTATGCAACTGAAAACAAGCTGACATTTGGGTATAGTCAAGTCCAAATTATGATCACTTGGAAGCACGTTGCTGAGGAGGAAGGTCATCCAGATTTGAGTGAGTGTTGTCATGTTGGTTCTCATTAATCTCACCCTACTCCTTACAATACTATGAGAAAAGTCACAACCAAGGGCACAAAGAAGTTGGGTGAGCGCCTGTTAATCAAATCCGGAAATGATGTTCCTCCTACTAATATATTCACAGTTTTGGCCTTCTTCCAAGATGAGTGGATTCCCTAGAAATTGATTAATCGCATCTGGATCATAAGGAATCCACTGTCCTTGCACTAGGGACTGTTGATCAAGAACACATTCTTCAGTTGGCCAAGCATTGGCATAAAATTCCAATACCATTGCAGGATCAAATTTTTGCATTGGTGTTGCAAGGAGCCTCCATCTTCTTCTATCAATCTCCATGGTGAATTCTGGATATTCACCATCCATCAACTGAACTCTTCGTTCTTTGAGGAATGACCAATTCTTGATGACTTCAAATCGCTTTTGCGGCTCCTCAGTACGGAACCTCTATGCATCAAATATAAAATCTGCAGGAATAATGGAGCTTGACCCTTCTCCTGCATGCCTGGCTCTTTTGGTTGACAGCTTCTTGGGAGCCATCTAAAAAGCATCTCAACAACAAAAATTAAGTATGATAATTCTTTGCATCCCAAGTACCAAAAATAGATTTCGAGATTGCTAATTCAGATTGCTTAAGTTTAATTTATCATGATGCAATGGGTAGCAGACATTTTAGATCAACAACTACTTATCCTTTTGCAAATGTGGAAAAAAAAATTCATCCTTTAATCCATGCATTTATCATATGAAACATATGAAACAGAAATCAATGTTACACATGTTACTTCCAATGTTTATAGTTTTAAACAAATGTAGAGTTGGGTGAAATTTCAGCCTTTAATCCATGCAATTAGATGCTGTCCACCTTTGAAATTTTCATGTTTGAAATTTCAATCAATATTCAAAGTGATGCCCACAAGTCCTTTTCATGAATTACCAAAACTTACATTCATTCAATCCATCTAGCATGTGCAGGAAGTAATTTTTGTGCAAAAAGAATGAGGAAAAACATGGCTGTTTTCATTGAGGCATTTCACCAAACAGTTGGTGTGCACTCATTTTGTTCATGAAATTGAAAGGATTTTGCACATAAACTACACCAAAATTTTTAGAGAACAAGAAGAAGAAGGATATTGACAGAATAAGCATTTCAAATTATACCCAAAGTTGAGCATCAATTCATGACCTATTGACCTAACTATGCTTGAAAGTTTAGAATAAAACAATAAAACTACACTATTACAATCTAGAAATACAAGAAAGCTAAATGGAATGATGCATTTTATGACTAATTTTAAGGGATAAGGGAACTTACTTGATTTAAGGATGGAGAATGGGTATGGATGCAGTGGCTTGGGCGAGTTAAAGAGAAGAAGGTGCAGTTAAAAACAAAGAAAAGATAAAAGTGATTTGAAATCTTTGGTGAAATCTGATTTTTTAACTTTCTGATTCGTGCTGCAGTCCTATGCTCGCCCAGGTGAGTATTTTGTTCATGGTTAACTCATCTGGGCGAGTTTAAACATTTTTTTTTCAATTTTTTTTAAATAAAAGACTTAAAAAGCAATTTCTTAGTTAACCTATATTTATGTTTTAATTCTAATAAACTTATTTCTAAAATTTTGAATATTTAAGTAAAGCTATATAAATGCACCACATAATATATAAAGCATATAAAAGAAAGGTTAGAATGTACTAGGTTTCCTCCTAGAAGCGCTTCTTTAACGTCATCTTAGTTGGACGCTTTTTGTAGCTCAAATTTCTTGCAAATGGATCGCAGTGATGAGTCTCTCAACATCACCACCCAAATAAGGTTTTATTCTGCTACCATTTACAGTCCATGTCCTCTTTGTGGCTGGATCTTCAAGGACTATAGCTCTGTGGCATGACTTCATTGATGATGAATGGTCCAGACCATTTGGATTTCAGCTTACCTGGAAACAATCTCAGTCTGGAATTAAATAACAAAACCTGTTTCCCAGGTTGAAAATTCATTTTCAAAAGCTTTTTATCATGATAAAAATTAACTCTGAAAGGAAAAAGGGCCTTGAAGCCCGAAGGCATGTGAGAAAAATAAAATTTTTAAAGCGGAAACACACATACCACACAAGAATCATTCTTTAGGACATAGATGTTACCTTGTTTATATTCGAAATTTGATGATCAAGGATAGGCTTGAAGATACAAGCCCTCTAATGTTGATCCACACCACTTCTTGTCAAGACTCAAGAACACTTCTTGAAGGCT
>QARZ01040483.1:6265-52946 GCA_013407115.1 Glycine latifolia
GTTCCTTCCTTCTATAATTCGATTGATTATTAACTTAAGTTATTTCTAATTGCTCAGCTGATGTATTCTCACATGAGTAGCTAAATCCTAATCCCTTAGTAATTTAACCCTTTGGTGAAATTAAAAACCCTAATCCATTAGTGATTCCTTCTTAAACCAAGCATTTAGCAAACACATCCTGAAATTACTGTAACCACACATTCCTATCCCTAGGTAATGTATAAATTGTTGTTTTACTCATTTCAGAAACTAGAATCCCAATATCCCTATTGTAAATCCTAACCCTAAACATCTTAATAGAATGGCCAGTCCCAATTAAGAATAATGCAATGAAGAACAGAATAAAACAAAGCAATTATGATAATTCTCATTAAAACCAATCAAGACATAGAGGAGTTCACATAGGTTCTTGGCTCAACCATAATACAAGAATTTAGCCAAGCATACTCAGAACTGGCATTACTTCCATAACTAACATGCTCCTAAAGAGAAATTACCAGAGGAAAAGAAGAGATTACACAGAGTTGCTATTCTGCAATTCCCCAATGACTCCAATCTTCTCCCAAGGTTCTTCAATGGCTTCTTCTGCAGAAAATCTTCAAGAGGTTCAGCAAAAGCTTTTTCTTTGTGACCCAGAGGTCTCCTTTTATCCCCCATACGTTCTAGGTTTTAAATCTAGTAATGAAGAACTGTTCCCCAAGCTAAATCAATGTCAAATCTTTTAAATCAGGAAATATCGAGCTTGTGGCGCGACTAGTGTGGAATAATAAGATATGTAAAATCATCTAAGAATGTGAGGCGGTGGCAATTTTGTAAATAATAAGATATGTACGACGACGATTTTATAATAATCGTCTTAGAAGGTGAGGATTCAAAGACGGTTTTAATTAAACCGTCTTAATTAAGTCATGTGGTGGCAATTTTGTAAATATGAGTTTTTCAATGAAGACGGTTTTACAAAAATCATCTTGGAAGGTTGTCATTCTAAAACGGTTTTTACAAAACTGTCTTAAAAATCAATTCAATTTTTAATGTATGTCTATTGAGAATTCACGGTTTTTGAAAATTTTAAAATTTTAAAAGTGTTCAAAGACGGTTTATTAGTGAATCGTCTTTGAAAACCCTTCCCATTTATGCTTTCATTTCCGCGTCCTCTCTCAGTCTCTTACAGCGCAACTTTCTTACCCTTCCCACACCTACGCCCACCCCACATGCCCTACTACTGCCTCCGTTCGCTGTAACGACCCGTCTTGTCGTTATCATATCACTGCCTCTTAATCATGTTATTAACATGTTTTAGATGAAAACCCCTTAGCTTTTCTTTTGATTATGAAAATAATAGTAAATTTTTTCGCGAGCACACGATATCCATCATCATCAAGTAAATACTTAAATAAGATACGTACAAAACATCTCAAGTACATGTATATATATATATATATATATATATATATATATACACATACGAATACAAAACGTAGTTTTTAATAGCAGATACAGTTGCCCATGTCTAAAATGTGTAAACTTTTCAAGAGAAACAGAAAACTACACGACGAAGGGTAAATCTCAAAAGACACAGTTCTTGGTCGGGGTTTGATCCATTGTCATCCCAACAACTTGGTGGCTCCAACCAAAAGGGGTCATCTTCTCGGTCACCTACTGTTGTCTGTCTGCTCACACGAACCTGGTTCGTGATCATCATAGGTACCAAACCACAAGGTACAACAAAGCAAAGGTGAGATTATCATGTTAAACAACAGTAGTAAATAACATCAATCAGGAAAGGCAATCCAAACATCACAATATTAGGATAAGATCCAAGCATTTCATCACGCAATCAACACGGACATTCATTCAAACACATCCCACAAGTCAACTTATAATGCCTAGCATGAGCATGCTCCTGACTCATCTCTCAGCATGCCATGTGGTACCATCTCGGAAATAGTCAATCCCTGTGGTCCTAATGATGTAGTAGCTTGTCAGGGTCACTCTGTCGTGCACAGGTCGCTCCCCTCGATAGTGATTAGCATCCGGGTGTCAGAAGAGTACCCAACAGATGTGGCCCCCCAGTAGCCCGATACCCTACAGCCAATCATCCTATTTTCATCATGCCAATGTCGTATGTCCCATGGGCACCATCAATGCACGACCTAGTCAGGAACAACTCGTCCTAGATAGGATCGTCATGCACCCCCCATGTACATACCGCCACAATCATGGGCTGCCCCAACATGGGCTCATCGACGCACTGACCGCGGTCCTTGCAAGGTTAACCACCCGATCACGGCATATCTCGTGTCTATACATAGCATATCACCACGACACCATCAATGTACAACCCAGTCAGGAACAACCCGTCCTAGATAGGGTACTCGTCATACACCCCCATGGTATCAATGCATACATCTTTATCTCAAGCCATCACACAGGCCGACCTCAACTGTTGTCAACATAATTGCATACGTTCTTTATACGTCATTCACAAACACCACATAAACTAGTGAGTCGGTGTGAAGTATTAGGTGTTCAGGTTGGCACTTAGGTATAATAAATTTAGGTAAGAATCCGAACAAGGTCGGACGAGGTCGGTAAAGATCGAACAAGGTCGGTAAAGGTTGGTCAAGGGCGGTCAAGGGGGTAAAGGTTAGACAAGGGAAGAAAAAGGTGGACAAGAGCGGACGAGGTCGGAAGAGGTCGGTCAAGGTTGGTAAAGGTTGGTCAAAGGTGTTCAAGGGGGTTCTTAGGCTTCTATAAAATACCAATGATAGACTCAGCACTATGCAATCGATTACATAAGCGTTGTAATCGATTATAACAGATAGCACTTGCAAGACTCAGGATTGTATTAATATCACCAACCTACACAAGGTTGTCTGGGTAAGGAAACCCGGTAGCTCTCAAAGAAAAGGTACGAGCCCTATCGAGTAAGGAACCCGGTGGCTCACAAAGAAAAGGCCTGAACTTAGCAATTTTCAAGAGAATAGCGCATCCCGAGTGAGAAACCCGGTAGCTCTAAGGAAAGGAGATGAGCTTAACCGAGTAAAAGACCCGATGGCTCTTTTCCCGAGAAGGCACGAGCTCATCCAAGTTAGGGAACTCGATGGCTCTTTTCCTGAGAAGGCACGAGCTCATCCGAGTTAGGGAACCCGATGGCTCTTTTCCTGAGAAGGCACGAGCTCATCCGAGTTAGGGAGCTCGATGGCTCTTTTCCCAAGAAGGCACGAGCTCATCCGAGTTAGGGAACCCGGTAGCTCTCTCTCGCAGAAGTAACTTAAGCTCAACAGCTCTAAAGTATCACCCCGGGTAAGGAACCCGGTATCTAGACGTCCACCAACAAGGACTAAGAGTCGCGTTCTGCATGCACACATGCATGCTACTCAAACAGCTCAACTCGGCATGCCTATCCCGGTACTTGGCACCTCCACGAACACTACTACAAAGTGTCTTAGGAGTTTTCAACATCAAAATGCCAACTTCACACACATGCATGAGGAGTTCTTACAGCATCAACTCCCCCATAAGAACACCATCAAGCATCAACACAAAACGCCAACCAACAAACATAAAGCATATCACATCCCATTCATTAAAAGGGCATGGATTTTCTGGAAAACAACACACACCTGGGACATGCAGTCATCGTCATGGTTGGACTCCCTGACCCCCAACCATGGCTTCTAAAGCTGTTATCAAACATAACAAACTCCCCTTACCTAACCAGGAGTTCCTTCTCGAGCTTCACGATGGGTTGTCCAAAACTTCTGCTCTGGCCACGAGGTTCTTCTTGACGTTGGGATTCTGTGGTAGTTACGGTGGTCCTTGTGGGTTGAAGGTAACACAGGGGGGTTGAGAAAGAGTGGTTTCTGGGTGAGTTTAGAGAGAGAAGAGAGAGAAAATGCAAAGATGAAGAAAGGAAGAGCATGCTTCCGCTGCACCAGTCTACTGCTTATAAACACAGCTGACAAGACATGTCTCCTTTTCGTGCATGCACAGCAACCTCAGCCAACAAAGTTGACTTTAACATCAACCAAACACACATCCCAAAACAAAAGCACTCAAAACAGCAAATTATAAAATAAAACATATAATCAATCAACATAACACACACATAAAACTTCCAGCTTAGCAACTTGAAATTCCAGGGTGTTACATTCGCTTCCCTCACAAGTGGCACCCCGCACTCGTTCTCTCTTCTCGATGACAACATCGACGTCCAATTTACCTTCTCCGTCTCCCCCAAAGACGTCTTTTCAGTTTCACCCACCACAACTTACTTCATCGAGTCTGAGGTTGTCCCCTTCGAGGAAGCCTTCCCTTCCCTCATCACCCGCCGCAATGTTGACACACCACCGCTTCACTCCTTGCTCCAACTATTGGGCCAGAAGGTCCTTTTCGAGCTGCGGTGCCACTGCCTAACGGGCCAAGCCCAAACCCAACAACAATCGGCCCACGAGTTTGAGTTTGAGTTTCAAGGCGAGGTCCCTGACTGACCCTCTCCTTCAACCTCACCAGCTTCTCAATCAGGCAAACGAAAAAAAACACTATTTGCATTTTTTTATTGTAACTCGATCGTCATGGTCTTGATTTGCAGTCAAGGTTTCAAATTGTGGCTGCAGATCCTTTCTATCAGAGCCAAAATTGAGAAAGTTTTTTAAAACCTTTGAAGAAAAAGAAAGAGTCATCGTGTGGTTTTTTTTATAAAGTAATTGTTTTTTTGTTGATTTGGTTTGTTGTTGTACTCGTGTCGGGTGATATTGATATTTTTTTATGATTTAGTTAATATTTTTTTGGATTTGGTTTGTTGTACTCGTGTTAGGTGCTTTTTGGAATTTTTGGTGATTAAGGTAGGTAATTTTGGACTTTGGAGTAATGAGATTATTGGTTTCTTGTTTGGTCACAATGTGATCATTGTTTTCTGGTTTTTTTTAGTGTCTAAAATCTAATTTGATTTCATGGGCGTTTGCTACGAAGTGAAAGGAAGCCTATGCTTCTTGTCAGGTTTCATGTTTATGACCCTGATACAGTGATATATAAAACAGAACTTCATTCTTATTTATTTATTTATTTTTGTAACTATAGAAAAAAATTGGTATGTTGTTAATACTTTCATGTTATCTTTGCCAGTTATGTGGTGAAAATGTAAGCGCAATATTTTTTTTTAGTTCAGATACTAAGAGTTCTTCACATCATTCCATCTTTGTTGGTGTGTCTCCTTTAGCTTACACATACAGCTTTTCAAATTGACAGGGTGTGAATGTTGATGATATTGAGACAAATCATATTGTCCTTGTTCACGGAGGTGGCTTTGGGGCCTGTGTTTGTACAAATCCATAGCACTTCTAGAAGAAAGTGGTTACAAAGTAGCTGCCATAGATTTAACTGGTTCAGGTGTGAGTTCATTTGATACAAACATAATTATAAGTCTGTCACAATATGTGATGGAGGTCCAAGGCAAGCTAAAGGTCTAGAAGGAGAGCTTGAAGCACTTCCTTAGGTGAGCTTTAAATGACCAATGACAAGAGCTAGGACTCAAGCACTTAAAGACCACATCCAAGCTAACTTGTATCTCTTGGAAAAGCATGAAGAAGCACACCAACTTAGTGCAAACAAAAAAGAAGTGTTGTCTGTTGTAATAGATTATCAAATTCTTGTAATAGATTACTTAGGCATTTTGTAAATAGTTTCTAATACTTGTAATCGATTACCAGACACATGTAATTGATTACCAGCTATCTGTAATCGATTACAAAGCACTTTTTGACAGGGAACACTCTGTTTTAATAGATTACATGACGAAATAGTCGATTATTTTGTTCATACATCTGTTTCCAAGAAGATCAAGAACAAAATAATCGATTACAAGACTCATTAATCGATTACTTAAGAGTGATTAATCGATTACATGCAGTTATATTCATTTTTCTATATAAGGCTATCCAAAACAGAATGTAGGAACTTGGAATTTTGATCATTGAATGCAAATCTGAGAATTTGTGAGAGAGTTTTCTCTTTGTTCTTGTGCAAGAACCTCTTGGGTCTTATCAATGGCTTCTCAATGCTATTGTGACAATTCTTCCTAGGCTTATTGGAAAACTTTTCCATGGTGTCATCCATCTTCATCCCTTATCTTTTCCATCTTCCATTGCTGAAAACAAAAACTTCTAAATAGCCCATATTTTATGAAAGTGCTGAAAGCTTAGAGTTCTTGAAAGATTCTTAAAGATTGGGTTTCATTGCAAGGTAGATTTGGGAAAACTAATGGTTGATGGGTTCAGCCATACATCAATATGTGAATCCACTTACTGACTACCTTAAAAAACTTCCGGAAGGCAAAAAGGTATGTGTATAGCTTTCTGATTTTATAACTAATGGATTGGTTTATTCTATCCTTATTATATATCTATATTGGTCGTGTTCTATATGTCATGGCCTAGTGTAAAATGAGAGAAATTTGATTAATTGTGGAAAAAAAATTAAGACAAAAAAAAGGTGTTGAAACACAAAGAAAATGGATTTATAGAAAAAGATGTAAATGGATTGGATGGATTGCAGTGTCTAATTGAAAAAATCATATAACTAACACATTATTACCTTATTGTTAAATAGCGAAGGAAATTATGTGCTTATCATAGTTACTGGAGTATATATTTGAATATAGGCAATTGGAGTAATGGTTTACTTGGAATTTTCTATTCTGAAAAAAGTTAATACAACTTTCCTAAAATTGCTTAGGATATGTGGTGACTAGTGAAATTCTTAATAGTGTTGCAATATTTAGTTTTTTCTCTCTCTATATTTTTACAAGGTTTAAAATTCAATTTAGCTTGGTACTGATTGAACTAATTGTATTTGGAAACAGGCTGTAGTTTTCATCTATTCCATTTAAATCACATTGATCTAAATCTGTGTGAAATGTAAATGTTTCATCCTCAGTTCACTCCGTGGAAGACACTGATGGTTTACTATTGGGCCATTTGGCATTGTTGCTTACTAGGATATGATATTTGGTATTACAAAATCTACATCTGAGAACAAGTTCTTTGGGAGTTTTCTTTCCATATATTTCTTACTTTTCTTTTTTGGATTCTTGTGAAGGTAATATTGGTTGGACATGATTTTGGAGGGGCATGTATATCATATGCAATGGAGATGTTTCCTCTTCAGATTTCCAAGGTTGTCTTTATTGCTGCAACAATGTTGGCTAGTGGACAAAGTACTCTTGATATTATTTCTGAACAGGTTTTTCATCTCCTGCTGCATCTTCATTTTCACTTGTTTTGTGATCTGAAATCTGAAAATCTCTACCAAATAAGTTACACAATGGAAAAGGCAGTGCATTTATGCAGTCATTTTACCATCGAAAATTGGTTGCTGGCACCAACAGCCATACGGGTAAATTTAATTAGTGGATTCTTCTCATTCTAAAATAAGTGAAGAAATATAATTTTTATATCTAATAATCATGGAATATTCCTCTTTGATATCCTTGAAGAAAGGTGTGCCGGAGACTATTGAGAATGATTAAGACATTAGGTAGTAGTTTTGAATTTTTAATTTCTAGAAATGATTAAGTAGTAGTTTTGAATTTTTAATGTCATTTAAGTGTTATTTTTAAATAAAATACAACGTAATATTTTTATGTTTTAATTACATATATTTTAATTCATCTAGCTATAATTATATTCATTTTAATCCCTTGTTAATTTGTATTTCATTTGTAATTTTTTATAATTGAAAATATTTTTAGTACTTATTTTTATAATTTTTATTAAATGATGAAAATACAAAGTATAAATTCACATATTAACAATTTGTTGAGTTAGCAAAGAAATGGTAATAAAGGTGAAAGAAAAAAATATAAAGTATAAAAATATTTTTTCTTATGAAGTGATCATGTGATTCTTGGAATTGACCTTACTTCGAAAAGGCTTGGTTGTTGTTGTTGCCCTTTTGTTGATTTTTTTGAATGAGTTTATTTTTTTTTTTAAATTATTGCAGGAAAAATGCTAGGATGTTTTTCTGGAAAATGCTTTGGAAGCATCAGATCCATAGTCAAGAACCCTAAGCTACCTGTAATAGCTTCTTGTGGTGAGTGCTACTCTGTGATTTCCCTTTCATTTACCTATGTTCACTGTGTGGAGTGAAGATAGGGAGTGGTATTGTTGTCTGTTAGTGTATTTTATTTTCCATTTCATTGACCTATGTCACTATGTGTGTTCACTTTGTTGTATTATGAATGTCCAGGTATGATGCAACAGTTGAGGCTTATACACCAAATGGTTATTATGTAAGCTATGACAATTGGGGTAATAAAGAAGAGGTAAGGCTTCTAAAACTACCTGATGCACACTTGATCTCCACTGCTTGTCATAGGGTGTCTTATGTAGTCTATGCATAAATTTTCCTCTAAATTATTTATTGCTACATGTTTAATGTTGAATATGCATTTTTCTTGCTGCTAGGAAAATAGGTGGTGAAAGGGATTAAGTTCTAATGAAAGTCCTACGTCTTGTTTGGCGGACATGGATCCATATTGAAGCATGCATGTATGATTTAGCTGGTATGCAAAGATACAAACTCTTGACAAAATTTTGTATACATGGTAAGTTACAAAATCATATTTTTAAAATGGATAAAGAAATGAAATTAAAGAGATGCAGTAAAATCCATAGAGAAAGAAATAAAAGAGATGCAGTAAAAAAATGATAAAATAAGACATGATAAAAAGAATGAAAGTCAATACCAAGCTAGTGCGTTAAGTGTTTTGTGTCCCTAAATGTTTATTGTCAAATACTTTTCTTTCTAATTTTTATAAGCCAATACCAAGTGACGGTGGTGTGTTTCATTCTTGGATTGGGGTCACCTTTTATACTAGGTATTGGCTATAAATTTTTTCTTGATCTTTACTACTTGCAAAATTGTTCGTGGCTAGTAAATGGAGCTATCCTACTTGTGTACATCATTGGACATTATTTTTGTTGTCTTGCTTTTTAATCTCTTCCATTTGTTTTGTTTCAAGAAAACCTATTGTTGTAAATTTTTGGGTTTACTTTAAAGATCAGATCCTCAAGATTCTTGACGAAAGGTTACATGTCAAGATTCTTGGCTTCTCTCAAGCAGGTATGCCTAAATTTTAATGCTTTTCATAAAATGCTTGTATTTTTAATTTTCAATTTTTAATATGAGAATCGTGTCACATAACATCAATGCACAACCCTTGCATAAACAGAGCACAATTTCTATTATTTCAAGGATTTTCTCTAAAACATTAAAGTATGATAAAAATAATTTTTTAAAAATATGTTTCTAGTATTAAAATATTTTACTGTTTAATGCCATAACTAGATGCAAGTGTATAACTAAATATATATAGCTAAATAATTAAAGAAAATGATTAATATATATACATTTTAAAAAAAAATACTTTGTAAAACGGTTATTCCTAAAAATAATCTTAGATGAGTGCAATTTTTAAATAAAAAAAACCTGATCTAAGACGGTTGTTTGAAAAACCATCTTAGATTAGTTTTTTTTTATAAAAAAAATTACACTAATCTAAGATGGTTCTCTTAAGAAAGTCTTAGAATAACCACTTTTGAAGACGATTTTTCCTAAAAACCATTATTCGTAGACATGTTAAAAAAAGGATCAACGAAGATGGTTTTAAAGCAAAATAGTCTTTGAAAAGGATCAAACAAAGATGGTTTTGGTTTAAAAACCATCTTCAAAAACATTTAAAAAAACTAGGATCAACGAAGATGGTTTTAAGGCAAAATCGTCTTTGTATATAAACAAACAAAGATGGTTTGACTTAAAAACTGTCTTTGTATATAAACAAACAAATACAATTTTGACTTAATAATCGTCTTCGAAAGCATGTTAAAAAATAGGACTTACGAAGACGGTTTTTACAACCATTGTCGAATCTCATAGTTTTCGATGACAAGCGCAACAACGCAATTTTACAACCGTCTTCGTAAGGGTTTAGAATCGTTGTTGTTTGTCTATTTTGTAATAGTGAAATAGCCTATACAGACTCCAAAAAGTGGTAAAACTATCATATTTCGAAGGTTTTAACCCGGCTTATTATTGCATTAATTTTTGAAGCTTGTTGAATTCCAAATATAAGTCTTTAAATTGCACACTTGAGTTACTCTTCTACCAAGTAGGCTTTTACACTTCAGCATTTCATTGAAATATTCCCAATCAATAAAAACATGAAGTTTCACTTGTCTTATCAAAACTTGAACAATTGCACAGTCAAATCAGATTTGGCTTCTCTTATTGAAGTAATAGGCTTTTATACGCTAAAGTAAGAACTAATAGAATGACAAGCTATATGAGAGTTTAAAAACTTTAAGATTTCAAACTTCACAATTAAGATATGCTTTATTGAAATTAGATGAAGTTAATAATAATAATCCTAAACTAAAAAGTGAAGTTGATTTTTTAGCAACTTATGAGCTTGAAATTTTTGACTTTTTGTTAGGCATGACTATTTGGTATGAGATTATTTGCCGTAAACTCTTAGTAAAAAATTCCAATCAAAAGTATGACTATTGATATTTCGATAGAACAATTTAAAAGTCTTATTTCCTTTTTTGAAAAATATAGAGAAGACATGTTTGAAAATGCTATAATTTTTACCAAAGAAATTGATGTTGAAATGGATATTGATGTGCGTATGAGGGGAGTAAACGCTAGGGAGATTTACACCAATTGACCATGAGTAATCACATAAGTGAACTTGAGACCACACTTTAAGCCAAAATTATAAGGCTCAGGTTTATGGGTCTTCTCACTTATATGGTGCTCAACCTTCTCATTTTCATACGATTTGAGACTTCAACTCACACTTGTACTCCAACAGACATTAGAACCTAAGTTTCGTAAAAAATATATTATTCATAGAAAAAATAATTTGATGAGAATATTGATAATGAAGTTGTAAAATCTCTTGAATAATTGTTTAGAATTGATTATTTCTTGTATACAATAGATAAAACAATTGCAACATTAGAAAGTAGATTTGAACAATTTAAAATGTATAAAGATATTTTTGTTTTCTATTTAGCACTAAGAAATTAAAGTCATTGGATAACAACAATTTAAAAGAATATTGTCTTAACTTTGATCGTTCATTAAAACATAATAATCTTTGGGATATTGATGAATTAGATATATTTATAGAACTAAATTAAAATTGTAAGAGAAATTATACAAGTAAAAAATGATACACCAATTTACATAATTAATTATATAAGAATAATTGATTATTTTTCAAATGCTTTTATTGCTTATAAAATAATGTTAACAAATTCCAATAAAAGTTGTTTTGGCAAAAAAAAATTTCAAAACTAAAATCAATTAAATTTTATTTAAGATCAGCAATGTCTCAACAAAGATGAAATGAATTTAATTTAATTTTGATTGAGAAAAAAATATTTTAAAAAATTAATTATAATAATTTAATAAATAATTTTGCATCCTTAAAAGTTAGAAAGATAAAATTTTAATAAAAATATAATTGTTTTAATTAAAAATATTTTTGTAAAAAAAGAAAGACTTAAATAGGCCTCACCTCAAGTTTTACTTTAGACCTACAAATTTATTGGAGCAGTCCTATTCAGAGTTATCTTTCCAAAACGTTTCATGAAAATTCAAAATGGTTCCTTATTTATTCTCCTATAGTAGGTTGACTAACGCCACCGATGTCAGATGATGAGGCCCACAGGTCGCGAGTTGCATTCCAAAACGAGCTACCAACGTGTCGAAGGAGTCTATGAAGTTGGGTGGTAAGCGGATAAACCAGTGGAGGGCCTCGATTATTTCCAACTATTTTTTTGTCTGTTCTTTTTTCACTCACTTTTCTTGTTATGTTTACAATTTATCCCATTCATTTGAGTAATACTTTTGTTCATTTGTATAATTATTTTGTTACTCAATTGGACAAATCTTTTTTTATCTAATTTTTTCTGTCATTTTTATTATTAACTTTTATGTTTTCTTTTATTATTTATTTGCATGATTTTTCCTTATTTTTTTATATCTCATTAATATAAGATAGATTTATATTTTTATAATGTTAGTTATGAATTATTTATGAATATTATTTGTTTTTAATCTTAATTTTCAAGAAAGTAAAATAATTATTAAACTGTACTTAATACGAGAAATTAAACTATTATAATGTTTGAAATGAAAGTTGTGCGGAAAATGGTGTGTCTCTTAGATTCAACGGATTTTATTAAATATGCTAACAACTTAATGCTAGCTGATCATCAATTTAGACAAAAGCTTACAACTATGAGTTAACAAACAATTAAGTATTTTTACATATAATCATATAACTATACAATATTAATTGTAAGAACGTTAAATATAATTTCTTGATTTTCACTGTAAAAGAAAATTTATAATAATCTAGGTTTGGGTTTCAGCTAATTAGCTGCCCAGAAACCATGAAAACCTAGAGGAAAATTTAAGTGGCTTGGAATTTCGATTCTCGCAACAAGAGCATTATCTGCTCCTATCCTTTTTGGGTCCAAGATGACGAGGTAACATTTATTCATTGAAACAGCATACTGCAAAACAAATCATTAATGTCAATATGTCATCATCAGAAACATTTTATAATTTAACAGAGAACCATTAATGATGTTCCAATTGAAAAGAACAAGAAAAAAAAAACTCTTTCTAATTATTTTTGCAGAAAGAAGAAAAAGTCATGTTAAGTCTCATAATTTTTCTCAATCACTAAATTTAACATATATTTTTTTAACATATTTGCTTATATATGCTACAATTCCTTCACGTGACATCACTTTTTATTTTGTTTTGAAAAATCTGGCAAAACCTACCGTTTAAAAGGACCTGTCACAACTTCGGCATACTAAAAATACAACCTCTTTTACAAAATAGTCAATATCCAAATTATAATTAACCAAGTTTTAAACGTAGATATACTTTAGTATGTAAAGAAAAAAAAAAGTAGATACATTAATTTATATTCTAAAGGAGATAAAGTTCTATGGTAAATTCAACTAATTAAAAAAAAAATACTTTTGTATTTGTCATTAAATCATTCTTTACGTTATATTTCTGTATCAATAAGAATTTATTATCCATAATTTATTAGTATTGTTTTCCAATCGATAATATATTATATTCTTAAAAGTTTATAAGAAACTCATAGAATTGATAAAGTAATGTAAGATTCGATTGTGTTCATATGAGTAATAATAATTTATTTAGTAAAAAAATTATATTTAATTTTTATTATGTGTAAAATTCTCATGAATTAGTGATATGAATTCGTGACAGTCATGTATAATAAGTGAGACTTATAAACACAGTTATGTATAATAAGTGAGATTAATTTATAACTCGTTTAAAGACATCTATGATCCCTGAGGTAAGATAAAAAAATATGAAGTTAAGAACCTACGCGACAAATATTAATAATACCCACCTCAACAACAAGAAGATAACCATCATCTTCTTGGTCACCTTTGGGAACAAAAATAGGTTCACCAATAAATCTTCTACTTCCAGCAGTCCAAGTTTGTGCAGCAGAATCAGTACTTTCTAGGTCTAATTTCACAACGGTATCGAAAGGGAAACATGGCAATGTTTTGCGAGATCCTAAGGTTGTTGCTGCATAGAGATATTTGTTCTTCTTGCCAGAAAACGTTGGATTGGTAACAGGAAAATCTGAGGATTTCTTCCATTTCTTCATGGGTTTCACATCACATTCTTGGCAATTGTAGTCAGAATCTAGTTTTATAGACACCTGCATTATATTGTATAAAATATTGAGCAAAATTAAGAACTATATCAATGTCATGTACATATTTTAACACACTATTTTTTTTTTTTATTGATTGAAGTTTATGTAGGTTTTGATAAATCTATGATGTAATTTGCCCTTTTAGCTAATGAGTTTTACTCGAAATTTTATTTAATAATAGAAATTACACGTTGAAGAAATCTGTTAGTAAATGTTTTTTTACTGAAACTGTTAGTAAATGTATTGTTAACCTTTATTTTGGTCATTTAAAATAATAATAAAATTTGTCTATTGCAATTAAAGGGAATCTCCTTTAGGCATGGTACATATACTTGAAATGATGAGAAAAATATATATATATTGAAGTCTTGGAATATTTTATGAGACACTAATGTAGATAGAGAGAGAAACAAATTAAATTGCACTTAATTAATACATCTTTTACTGGTTTTGCCTTCTTTCTCTCAATATTTTTTTTTTTTTACTTATAAAAAGGAAGGAATATGGGATAGGGAGCATCAATACCTGAACAAGATGAGGCAATAACTTACTTCCACCTTTTACATTCATTATTGATGGGTCTAGCTTCTTCTTTTGCCAGTCGTATCCTGATAATAATTAACCAAAAGAGTAATTTTATTAGAGACATTTGCGTGTATATATGATGAAGAAAGTTACTTATTTTATTGCTATATATCTCAATTCCTATTCCATCTAATGTTATCATAAAGGAAGGCAAACTAATTCCATTCACATCGAGCATGTTAGGGGAAAATTATTTATTTGCTAGAGTGACTAGTTTATTTGCATTTCTGTCTCTTTTATACTCAGGTTTAGATTAGTGACATATCCATCGCATAAAATCATAATGTGTTATCGTAATGTGGAATTTATTGAATAATATTTTAAAATTCCAATGATGAACAATCCTTTTATGCACTCATATACATGTATTATTAATAAACTACGTACCATATGCATATTCAATTCGAATGATTCATGACACTGGAGACCTAATTAATGGTTGTTTATATACACATACATTTATGTTATCATTTTTTTTATCAACCAAATTTTAGCAATTATTTTGTTAGTTTTTACTAGTGTGAGAGATTCAAACTCACAACCTCTTTTTTTTCCCTTCTCCATTTAATCACTAAGTCAATCTTATAACTCAAACGCTTATGTTAATTATTAATTAATATGATAAAAAGTTTAATACTTATGCACTAACCATATATAATAAAGTCATCCAATTATAAATCATCGTTTGAATTATTTTAAAATAATCATTTTAAAAATCAACAAATTTATCATACATGATAGATTGTAATTAAATGAATATCTAAAATATTTTACACGGTGTATAATTTTTTTTTATATTTTATAATAAAACAACATACCAAATAACTTGCTGAAATTGAACCACTGGTAAGAGCAAGCAGCAGCTTGTATTTGTATGTCCAAATTCCCATGAAGGTGTCTAACTTCAAAGGCATTGCCAACATGTAGCAACCACAACTGTGAAGGTGCTTCAACTGGTATTCTCCAATCTCTCTCTTTGCCATTATTTTTTCCTTGAAACCTAGGAATCAGGTAAATGGGGGATGTGCTCTTACTTGGGTTTACTCTCAATGCTGATATCATTGGAGACATCCCATACACTGCTGCCATTGATCCTGAAAAATATTAAGAAATTAAGAGCTAGTACTATTAAAGATAATATGTCGCATAACTTCATTTAGAAAAATGTTCATTTTCTAATGATTTTGTTCCCATGCGCACGTACTATATGAGGTAGCTAGCCATATTGAAAGTGATAGATTAAGATTTTATAATTATTTTGTTTTGAATATATATTACAAACAAGATCCATCAGTAGTAGAGATGTAAGTCTTGACAAAAGCCTATGTTTCTTTTGTAAATGATAAATTAATTAACCAAAGTATATATCAGATTGAAATTCTTGGGACATAAACTGAATCTGCAAAATTTTATTTGGTTTAAAAATTAATTAGTATTTTATCATTTTTATTTAAATATGCAATATATTATTCAAAAAATAAAAAAATAAGCCTGTATTATTATTAAATAACATGTGAATGTTTAGATTATCTATAATTTAACATTATAATTGTTATGAGAACACCTGATTATATTGAATTTAAAAAAAAAAGTTTACCACCTGACTTTTATCTTCTTTTTTTTCTGACAATGAATTTTATATATGTTATTGATATCAATCAGGAAAATGATTGTGTACTTAATTTGTAATATCTGCTTGTTCTTAAATTGGTTATAGATAAGCGACAAATTAAATTTGGTAATAGTTTGCACACATCAATTCTTACCCAGTACATCCAGTTTTATGCGATTGGCAAATACTATGTAGTGGCTATCCGTGAAAGCCCAATCATGGATCATCAAGTGATCTGGGATTCTGAAAACTTGCTTCTGTACTACATTAAAATTTGAGTCATATTCTGCAGAATATACAATGAAATAGGTTAATTAGAAATTAATTAACTGCAAAATCAAAACTAGGTAAATGTAAAATTAAATATATATATATATATATATATATATATATATATATATATATATATAGGAAATTGAATATCATTCAGTTTAAATAAATTTCTCAAAAAACATTTGTATGAGAAGAAAAATAGTTAAACAGAAAAAATAAAATAAAACAAAAGCAATTTATCTAAAATGGACTCATTTCTCATTCTTATTAATTACTTACCGGTAAATGTAAAATTACTGCGTGGAAGCAACATGTCTTCTGCATTGCATGACACAGTGAGTAGCCTGTTTCTTCTAGAATCAACCTTATAGTGAGACAAGAGTCTCCTTGGGGGCATCTTAAACACTCCTGTATTCCATAAAATAAAGACAATGTAATAGAAAATAAAATATTTTAACATTATAGAACATTGTATGAACAATGTATTGTACTAATTAGATCTCATTTGTGAAATTCAATGTTATATAACTTGTGTATATATATTAATTAAAGTATGCCAAAGTTACAACAGGATATGATATATTTAATTTTCCCTTGGAATACTTTAATGACCCTCAAAATAAACTATTTTTGGGGCCACATGGCTTGTAAGTACTCCAGCTAACATGTAGCTTGGAAATTATTCCTCTGTGTGCCACTAAAACTTGCTGGTGAAAGTGTAATTAATTAAACCTCACTTGTTTAAAATTTTGTTGGAAAGATATTGGAAGCACTATAATGAGTTGCTTAATTAGAGTCCCATACATGTACTGCATGTCCAACCAACTACCAATGCCCACCCAAGTTGTTTAGTATTCTTTTGGTAAGTTTCAAATTGCTTACTATTATTCAACACCATAATCACACCGCATGGTCACCTTTCCTTTGCCCTTTAATATAATAAATGGGAAAATAAGTCACTTTAATTGTGCCCATTTTGTCATGTCATATACATTTTGCGTGGATGATTCAAATTCTTCTGTTCATATATGGAGAAGGAATAAAGAGGGAGCAGTTTCTACTCTATACATAGTCATGTTACTTCTCTATTAACTTCAATCATGTGCATTTACTTTCGAAACTTTAAATAACATTAGTAACATTACTGGTGCAATTAGTACACAATTTTGTTTGATGATTAATTATATTTAATAAACAATTAAATATTTTTAAGTTTATATTTAATTAGTACTTAAAATACAAATACGTATACTAATAACAAAATTTGAATAATGTAAATACTCTTTTGATTTAATCTTAATTTCTTTTATTATATGTAAAACAAGAGTTTGAATAATTTTTCTAACAGCAGTTGGAAAGGGCATACACAAATCTATTTTTCTTTAAAAAATAAAAATTTTATGACACAATTTTTATTTGTGTGTATATCTCTCCAACTGGACATGTTCAGGTCCGAAATTAGAGAGAATACAAACCCTAGAAACAGAAGGTCTCCAATGTATTACTTACAATTAATTAAGGTATGAATCAATACGTACCATATAATATAGGCTTCAATAGGTTGGCAGCAACCTCCCAAACATCACCACCGCCACCTTTGCTCTGATCATGATTTTCCAAATCAGCACCATCCATCATGTTGTACTGTCCAATCGTATCTAACGTACCGGCTTGGATCTCATACGGTTCCCCACCCTCCCACATACACAAGAGCTTTTCTCCCCACTTTAGAACACTAGTGTTAGCCACATTTTTCATGACCTTAGTGTTCCCAACTTTTTTTCCACCCTTCAACACTGAAAATGGGCCTCTATGTGTGAATTTCCACTTGTTGGTCTTAGGGTCATGTTCCTCCACATGTGCATCCGTCTTAATGTACTTAGCCATGTACTTGACATTCTTAGTAACATTATTATCAAAAGTAAATGCCCTTAGGTACCCATGGCCATCTAGAGGGTGCACCGTGGACCCGTGATCGTCGGCCAAAAGCCCCGGTCCGGTTAGATAGTATGTGCCGGACGGGAAATTGGCGGGGATGACACCTTCCACGGTGCTTAGAGTGACAGGTCGGGTTGCTTCGGATCTTTGTGACATGAACAAGAATTGATAGTCATAATAGGCAGCATTGGAATCATCAGGCTCTACAATTGGTGGAATTGGTACGGCAATAGGAGTATTAGGTGCGGATATGGATATTGCACGAGGTTTGATTGGTGGTATAGAGGGAGGGGTTTGGTGCACCGGTGTAGATGGCCTTATGGGTGGAGGAATGTATATTGGGGTGTTGTGAATGGGTTTGGTTTGCATTTTTTTGGAGTTAATTAATTACTAAGGTTTTGGTATGGAGAATGTTGTGTTGGCATGTGAAGGGTGGCAACAAAATGTGTGCTATTTATAAATGTAAACATGGAATAGTTTCTATATGCTATTGCACTGTGAGTTTCTTTTAATTATTACAGATTTGCCACAAGGGCTTTTGCATGGTTAGTTTGGTTTTTGTGCTCTGTCAATGTTCATGTGGGGTAGTATAAATATGACAGCATTTTAAAATGTGGTGGACATCAAAATTCTTGCATTTTAAGTGGCAGACATGAAGCATGTCAATTTTCTCTGGTTGTACATATTTAATTTGTCTTGT
The DNA here is from genome assembly GCA_013407115.1 of Glycine latifolia. NCBI lineage: Eukaryota > Viridiplantae > Streptophyta > Magnoliopsida > Fabales > Fabaceae > Glycine > Glycine latifolia. The sequence continues at coordinate 25,166 of QARZ01040483.1, forward strand.
TTTGTTTTAGCTTATTTTTAATGGCTCATGATCAGAAAGAGTAGCATGGTGCATCATGAGTTGAAGATCTTTTCCACCTCCTACTGTTATTTTTTCTCATTGGGAGGAGCAATTTGATCATTATACAAAGAGAGAAAGGGAAGCAAAGAAAAATAATTGTGGGAAATGATGATTGATATTATAAAAAAAATAGAAAAAATAGTGTTATGTAAAATAATTTTATAGAAAAGTATTATATAAATACTATATTCTATTTGTAATTTTTATAAAATCAAAAGTGACTAATGATCGATGGTGCTGCATGACTATATATGTGAGAGAAGTCATATAGAATATTGTAACTGCTTGTTAGTTTTGATGTGATATTAAATATTTTCATGCTAATTTTCCTTCTAATTATGATGGTTGACGAGAAAAAGCTACAATTTGCATTATAATATCTCAACTCTTCCACAGTATCAAAAAAAAATTGAGGTAAAGCAGATTTGTACATATTAAATTTGTCTTGTTTTGTTTTAACTTATTTTTAATGGTCGTTTTTTTAATCAACAAAAAAGATATATTAAGAATGGTACAAGGGATACCGCATAACCCATATACATAAATAGACCAAATAAAAGACCGCAAGTTTATTATGCTTAGCACTTATATTTAATGGCTAATGATCACAATAGTAGCTTGGTGCTCCATGAGTTGAAGATTTTCCCTCCTAGCTACTTTTACTTTTCTCGTTGGGACTTGGGAGGAGTGATTTGATCATTATAAAAGAACCTCAATATAACTACTCATATACATTTAGATCTGTTTGGATATAAGCCACAATTATATTTGAAAGTTTTTTTATTGGAAATATAAAATTTTTTTCAATAAAGAAGTTCTCAAAAACATAATCTTATATCTAAATAGGCTCAGAGAATTACTATTGAGTAGTTAGAGATGATATATTTAGAAGAGAAATTGCTAACCTGACACGAATAATGATACGCATCGTCTTGAATCGTGTTGAAAAATTCAGAATTTAAGAAATTGATTTAACTTTTTTTAGAGAAGAATATTGATGTCAAATTTAAAAAATATGTGAGTAAATGAGTGATAAATTATAGATTTAATTTCTAAAAGTTACATTGATAAGATGGGATTCACTTTTTTGTTCAAAAATTAAGAAAAACTCTCATTCAAGAAAGAAAACTCAAACTTTCATTCAAATTTATTATTGTGAAGATGATATTGATTATATATAAATAAACTCATAGGCAACATAATTTATGTATTCCAATAAAAAAAATTATCTTTTTAATTCTTTAATCAATATCCTAAAGATATTGCTTAATATTTTTCTTAAAAATATTATAAAATATTGTTTAAATAACATAACTGGATAACTTTATGTATTCATAATTTTAATGAAATTAAAACTGACAAGGGTGCTGAAGCATGACCATTTATAGAGGAGGGATATATATAAACAACACTGATGACTATTAGCCATGTTACTTGTCATTTTAATTCCTTTTTTTTCATTTATGTTATTATTTTATGTTAGAGGTTTATTTTTTTTTATTAATTATGTCTGTATCGATAAGCTTAATTGATCATGTTTGATTAGATCTCTCTTTTTTTCTTAAAAAACTCAAACTAAAAATCTTAAATAAGGAATCTTAAGTTCAATTTGAATTCACTCGCATTAACGTAATGTTGGTTCCTTGTTTTTGGTATTATTAAACGTTTTTATACTAAATATCATTTTTCTTCTAACTAATTATGAAGGTTGACGAGAGAAAGGTACAATTTGCATTATAATATCTCAACTCCTCCACGGTATCAAGAAAATTAAGGCAAAGTAATACACATAGGAAGAAAGGAGATATACTGCACTAATTAAAATTACTTGTAAAGTGTGACCCGTTCATTGTCAACTTATCATTGAATGTAGGTGTAGTATTTAATAAGTCACATTGTATATTTCTTGTCTACTTATCCTAGACAACATTTTCCCACTTATCAAGAAATGTATAATGGTTTCCATTATATGTTGTCTTCATATCATGCACCATTGATGCCAATTAGAAAGACGCAAAAGAATAATTAGAAAATAGAGAAGGAATAAAATATTAAGTCATCTTCTATACTTTTCCAATTGCACCAATTTAGAACCTCCCTTTTTCAAACTAAAGTAATGAAAGCTAGCTAGTGAAATTATTAGAATCATGAGCTCAAGCTCAAATTTTAATTGGTTTCTTTCTCTTCAAAACACACAAAAATAAAAACTAATAACAAGAACACGATCTTGCCCGTATCCTATCTATTTTCAACTATTAAGTTATTTATTGATAGATTTATATGATCTAACAATCATCAATATGACAAAATATTAGTTTGAATAATATTTAACTCAATTTCTTTAAATAAAATCTTGAATTTAAACTTTCTAAATGTAAAAAATGTAGTTGAGATAAGATTTAACCAAAGATGTCTAGCAAGTTTTCTAACAAAAATTAATCATCAATAAAATCAATAAATACTTCATATCATCAATAATATAGTAACAAAAAAGAGAGAGAAAAAAGCGACATAAAAAAGATTGGCTTGATAAATTAAAAGCATATGAATAAAAAATAAATGGTAACTAAGTATCAATCTAATAGTCAATATAAGCTTGACAGAAATTAGTTGTAAAATACTTAATCTTAAAATGCTTATATTTCACAATGAATAGCAATAGGACCAGAAAGCAAATTATATTAAATTTAAACATGGGGAGGGTAGGGTTGACAAACTTAATATACCAATTATTAAATTTTATTATATGAAAAATTCTATTTTTTAATACATCATAAATATTTTCTACTAGAGATAATTTTGTTCAAACTGATAAGAGAATTATAAATGATAATTTTTCTCTCTCGAAATATTTAACAAATTATATATCTAAGATTTTTTAATATCTCTATTTAATTTAAAATAATTTTGTGCCAATTAATATTTTGGTAATCATCAATTCGTTGATAAATATTATAAGTAATCAATAGATATACAGACCAATTTTACTTCGTATTAGAATAAAGTTAATTAGATGCAAACCCTACTAACGAAATGCTTAAACTTCACCCAATATGTGATCATGAAAGCAAAGGGTAGATGGGAAAAGAAAGAGCCGGAAAAATGCCATGGGACGGTGGCATTTGAGAGTGATTTGGAAAGGAAGCAGGGGCACTTGTGCGGAATTGACTTTGAAATCATCATAATTAGGGCCACTTGAAGACATAAATTAATGATCAATCTTTGATTCCAAAGTTCGTTGTTGGTGTGATTCTGCTTACATAATGACAAGAACCAAGGGCCTACATACCCTGCTTTGGCCGTCTATAGAGGAAGATGCTGATTTCATCCTCTCATTTTCATTCTTCTCAATGCAAGTACTAATTCCCAAATTCAAATTTTACTTTTGTTGGCCAAACCATACTTACTTTAACCTTAGTATTGTAATTTGCAATCTAACTTCAGCTTGACCCTAGTCCACGCCCATATTTTCCAATGTTAATTGGTTAGACGGTTAGTGGCCCACTTTATTTTGCATGGTCTACTCTTAAATATGTGCACTAATTAATCACCCTTCTTTTACTTCTTTGTTTTCCAACCCTTGTTTGTTGGCTACACTGCCATGATCACCGTGCACTCCGTTTCTTTCTTTAATTTTGAACCCTTGTTTTGTTTGGTTTTCCTTCTCCATCAATGGTCGTGTTCAGTTTATGAAAAAAAAATAGTTGTCTAATTCTAATAAGTAACTTTGCAATAATACTACTATTTATAGATAAAATCAATTTATCATTATAGTAATTCAAATTTGTTACTTGTAATAAAAATATTTAACATATTAAATTGAAATATCAAAGGTCACACTAAAAGGGAAGTTGAATAGTTTATTAGGCAAATACAATAACTTTTCTCGAAGGAAAGTTTTTTCACAATCAAATTTGTAAAACACAGATTCTTACTGTGTCGTCCAGTGATAGAAAAATAGTTCAGTGAAAACAAGAGACAATCGTCCAATGAAAGGTTAAGCAAAGTTTTCACAAAGATTTTTCAAATAAACACTTGGTGACAAGTGTGTCAAAGTAAACTTAAGAGAATACCAATTAAATAATTTAAGAGAGAAGTATAAACACTTAGTTTATACTAGTTCACTCAAATAAAGCTACGCCCAGTTCTCCTTTACAAACTTGTAAAGGGTTCCACTAATCAAAGTTTATTACAAACAAGTGTTGTATATTGTAACTCTTGGCTACAATAGTATTCTCTAGGTCCCTGCTGACACAACCTTAGACTCCCCTGAATCTAAGAACATTCAAGTATTTTTTTGAACTGAATCACTTCTGGTTTTCCCAAACAAAAGTTTGAATGAATACAATGATTCAATAACACTCAAAGAGTGGATAATCACTTAAGCTTGAATACAAATAAACTTTGCTAGGAAAAAGATGAACTATTCAAGTGTAGAGTATGTCGTCCAATGATTTTGATAGAATTTCTCTTCAAAGTTCTTTTGCTCATTTTCTCTTAATATGCTTCATTTTTGAAATCTTGAGCCTGAGTAATCTTTTATAGACTTCAGTGAATGATTTGTTGTGGGATCAATGCTAAGTATTGAAATGATTGTTGTCTCATAGTTGGAGCCAGTGCAACGTGGCACGCTCTGGTTGGAGAGAAGAGAATGATAGTATATACAATTGCATGTGCTCCTCTTCCACGACGATAACAACCCTTGAGGAATATTCTTGCTAATTCCTTCTATTCTCTTCTATTATGTCCTTTCCTTAAATTCGCATGTTATCAATTCAAATAAAAAGAGGCAAAAATGAAATCGAAAAAGCAACTCAAAGTTTGAACATTGGTTTTCACAATAATTAGACGTGGGTGTATTAACAACGCGTTGGACGCTGAATATAACTTATTAGTAAAACCATTTTCCACTTATGGTTGGACGCATACTTACTATAATTGTAGGAAATGAATTCAAACCAAGTATGCTCATCATGTTGTAGGTCTTGTTCACTTAACAATATCTCATTAGTCCATTAATAATTTATACCTTTGTAATAATCAAAATCAAAGCTAGGGTGGATCGTCTAGTGGTCAATGGATCATTCAGTCCTAACAATCTCCCCTATTTTTATGATGACAAACTATATAAATTTGATCAACATAATCATGATAAGATAGAATAAGTAATGAATGATTATGAGTTATGTATAAGAGCATATAATGAATGATATATATATATATATATATATATATATATATATATATATGTGTGTGTGTGTGTGTGTGTGTGTGTGTGTGTGTGTGTGTGTGTGTAATTTTGTGAGAACTCCCCTTGAGTTCAACAACCTTTATGCATGTTAGAAAAAATGATTATGAGGTATGAACATGCAAAGACATGTGTGTGTGTGTGTGTGTGTGTGTAACAGTGGCAAATATAAACACACAAGAGATCACCAAAAACCACTTGTGTCATTCAAGAGAAGTGCTTTACAATGAATCAAAATTCCTTAACCTCCTCCCCTTTTTGTCAATAACAAAAAGATGTAGGGTTCAAAGAAAGAAATGATGATTGGACATCATTGTCACTCTTGAACTGTTGGAGGTGGAGGTGGTTGATCTGGTGGCAGTGATGGTGTTGGTAATGGTTTAGTAGGGGAAGATGGAACATTTATTGTTAGTGGTTGTTCAATTGCAGGTGGTTGTTGGACAGATGGAGGTGGATGGATGGTAGGTGCATCAACAACTCCTAACATGAACATCTGAGCTTGTTGCAAGTTTATAACAACACAACACCAAGATTGGTGAACTGAGCATTGATAGTGTTTTACATGGAAAGCCTAAATTTCTCATTTTCTTGTCTTAGCCTTTCAACAAATGTGTCCATTGCTTGACTAATCATCTCTTGAACTCTATCTTTAGTCAAGGCACTTGGAGAAACATAGTTGATAGGGATAACCCTTGAGTTGCTAGAGTGTACTACTACTACATTAGACAAGTGATATGCTGCTAGCATATATTAGTTTTTAGGGTTAATTGATTAATGATTCATTCAATAATTAGTAATATAGGTTAGAATTAGTTAAGTTTACTTATTTATTTATTTATTATCTCATTTATTATTATTTTTGTTATTTAGGAACCAACAAGAGAGGAAAAGAAGCAACTTGTGCTCTCGAACATGCCATGCGATTCGCGCCAGTCTCCGCACTAGTAGCGCTAGCCTGTCAGGAGGAACTTTCAGCTCAAACATCTCACACGATTAGCGTGAGGTACCACGCTAGTAGCACCATCCTGTTAGGAGGAACTTTCAGCTCGAACATCTCACGCGATTAGCGTGAGATACCACACTGATAGCTCCACAGTTACACAGTTTCTTGTTTTAAATGATTTGGCATGAAAATAGCTGGGGAAAAAGGGTCTTGTTACTATAATTAAATATATGGACGTGTGGGAGACAAAAGGAGACACTTTTTGCACAGGAGATAGACAGAAACGCAGAGAAGAACAAGGGGGAGAAGATTAGAGTCAATAGAAGAAGATCAAAGGAAGACAGAGCAGTTCATACTTCTTCTATTTTCTTTGTAATTCTTTGCTAGATACATGCTAGTTTTGCACTTAAGGTTAGTTCTGAGCATGTTTGGCTAACTTCTCTTATTGTGGTTAGAGTCAGAACCAATGTGAACTCCTCTGTAACTTGATTGGTATTAATATGAAATTATGATAATTGTTTTATTTTACTTTGTTCTTCATTGGATTATTCTTTACTGGACTTGGCCATTCTAGTAAAGTTCTAAGGGTTAGTGTTTACAATAGGGATGTTGGAACTCAAATTTCTGAAAGCAGTAAACTAACAGCTTTTACATTACCTAGGGATAGGGATGTATGACTGTAGAATTATTTGATGTATTCTCTTAATGCTTAGCTTAATAGGGAATTACTAAGGAATTAAGATTTCTAATTGGGTTAAAGGGTTAAATTACTAAGGGATTAGGATTTAACTAATTATGCAAAAATACATCCTCTGAACAATTAGAAATAATTGAAACTAATAATCAATTCAAGTATAGAAGGGAGGGAACAAAGGGGATTGTGCTCTGGCCACAATTATTTCTCATCACTGCGTAATAATCAATTTAAATTCGTTTTTGACTTTTCGCCAATTTTCTGTTATTTATTTAATGTGCGTAATTCCTAAAATACAACCATATTCCTTTCAAACTTATTATTTGTCTTCCAATTTCTAAGATAATAAGCTGCGATAAGATTGCATTCAATCCCTGTGGAGATGATACCTTACTTACTCACTTTATTACTTGAAACGAACGGTACACTTGCCGAGTATGCAACAACAAGCTTTTTTCTTTTGAGGTAGCTTCATTTGAGGTCTCCATCTGCTTAGACGCAGGATCATGTTGACTTGTTTGCACAAACTTATTAGTTTTGTTTGCATTGGATGGTAATTCTTTTTCCATTGCCTCAGTGTTAGTAAGATTGATGAGGATCTCATTAACAATGGCATTGTCCACATCCTTTGTTATTGTTGCAGCAACTTCAGCTTGTACTTCAATTTTTTTTCTCTTTTTCATCTCTTTCAGTAGCTTTTTTGGCAACAAGTTATACTTCAAACTCCACCCTTTTTTGCTTTTGAGCAACATGGAGTTGTATCACATGATATTTGAAGTCCCTTTCATCCATCTTTGTTAGATCATAAACGATGTCATTGAAGACAATGAGAAGGTTCTTCAACCTATTAATGAAGTCATAATCTTTATTGTCCTTGGTGAAACACACATAGACATCATCAAAGGGATACATCTTGACTAGACGCAACACTTAAATAAAGTCCTGGTGGTCAATGTTGTTGTTTCCACTATGGTCAGACGATGAGGCTTTGAATGTGCCGTTCCAAATTATCTGATTCCAGAAGGTTTTGGCATCAAAGACACTTGAAGCCTTTATCAACCTTTTGCCACTAAACAAGGAACTCCAATTCCTTGGGTAGTTCACTAATTTGACCTTCATGCTTCTGCTTGACATTTATGCATAATGATAGATCTTAAATTCTTTCTTCTTTCCTTCATCCCTTAAAGGCAGACAATGGCACACTTTATCAGGAACTATCTTGATATCAGTGGCCCTGCTGATATGTGGTCCAGGTGGATATGCAATGGCTTGGTTGCGTGCATACATCAAGGCAAGTATCCCACCTATCATGAAGTATTCAGAAAGGATGAGATTTAGATTAGCTGGATTCACTTTTAAGAGCTTTGATGGAGCATCCAGATAATGATATTCTTCTCCCACTTGATCACTAGAGGTTGGAATTCCAAGGAGGGGTCCACGTTTCTTGTATCGAATACATTGCAAGGAATACAATTTGGGGTATTCCTCTCTTGTTTCTTCTTTAATTTTCTCATTGCATGCTTTAGTGTTTCCTCCATTGATGGACACACACATTGTTGTGTACCAAAGACCAATCAATGTGGTTGCATCCTAAACAAATTGTGATATTCAAGCTCGCGTTCATGTGGGAGTCTCAAGAGAGACTATAGCATCGGTAGGTATTGCCTTATAAGGCTCAAATGGTGTGTGCCGATAGTCATACCTCACCCATTCACGTGTAGATGTAGAAGTGAATTCTCTGTGGATGGGCTCTTTGAACACCTCTTCAATGAACTTTTCTTCAGAAGTGGAAATATATTTTATTTTAAAGAAAAATAAATGTTGATTTGATTGACTTTATGCACAAATTCATGATAATATTAATGCATAATTAGTAACTAAATAACCATTATTTGCTAATATGAAATGTTTCTTTTAATCCGTGGGAATCAAAGACAATGTTAAGGGTTTAGAATAACTCACAAACCCTGCTAAACCCACTGAGCGGGACCCTTAATTTGATATGTAATTTGCTAACTAAGGATTGTAATGAATAAATGATATTTTCAATCACCAAAAAATGATATTTAATAATATATATTAGTAAGACTTTTAAATATTTGTAAGCGTTAAAAATACATAAAATATATATATTTTAAAAGTATATAAAATTTTAGTTTATTGATAAAAATGAATATCAAATATCACACTAGAAATGGGATTGAATAGTTTGTTAGACAAATGTAATAAATTTTCTGCAAAGAAACCTTTTTCACAAGCAGATATGTATAGCACATAAATTAACTGTGTCTTTGTTTGATAAGAAAACAATTTTGGTGAAAACAAGAGACTATCTTCCAATTAAAGATAAACCAGAGTTTTCACAAAGATTTTTCAAATAAATACTTGGTGATCAAGTGTGTCAAACTAAGCTTAAGAGAATACTGAACTAAATAGAGAAGTAGAAACACTTAGTTTATACTGGTATACTCAAACATAACTACGTCTAGTTTTACTTTACAAACTCACAAAGGGTTCCACTAATCAATAACGGATTACAAACACGTATTCTAATATGCTACTCCTGGCTACAATAGTATTCTTTAGGCCATTGTTGGCACACTTTTAGACTTCTCTTGAATCTAAGAACTTCTAAGTATTTTTTGACACTGAGTCACTCCTGGCTTTCACAAACTAACGTTTGAATGAATACAATGATTTAATAACACTCAAAGATTGGACATACAATTAACTACAAATGCTATAAATTAACATTGCTTAGCAATGGATGAACTATTTTTAAGAGTTGAGTGTATCGTCCAGTAACTTGACATATATCTCTTGGTGTTTCACCTGCATTTTTCGCTTCAAAATTTCTTCACTTTTTCACTAAAGCTTGAATTTCCTTTTATAGACAGCTTGGAGAACATATCCAAATTGTGGGATTAGAGCCAATCTTGAAATGATTGTTGTCTCTAGGCTTTGGTGATTTTCCACGTGTCTCTTGACTAAGGTGATAAAATGTGTGATAGTAACTGCATGTGCATAATTTTGTCTAGTGATAACGACCTTGAAGAATATTCCTTTGATTTCTTCAGTTCTGTCCTTACACACTTGAAATTCAAACTTTAGCATTCAAAAAAGAGAGGCAAACAAATTTTGAGAATATGTTTGGTACAAGCACTACTTTTTTTAGCTAATGTGCATCTAGTACAAGGTTGGACACATATGTAAAAGGCTTAGTAGTGTAAACACATTTGTTTTCATAGGTTAGACGTTTATTTAATTACAATGCATTGGACACTGGATTTTGTACTTAGTTAAACAAGTTCTAGTGAATGGATGACCATATAAAAGAGCAAAGAAAATAGAGATTACCATGTTTGCTCCAAAATATAGGTCATGGTCACTTCAAATAGAACCATTAGCTCAACACAATTTATATACTTGTAATCATCAAAACTATAGGTAAAGGAAGATCACCCAGTTTGTAAAACTAGTATTGTCTAGACCTAACATAAAATACAAATTAATGTTAAAATTATACATTCATACAAATTAAAGTTATATAAAAAAGTTTGTGTGTTAACTTGAGCCTACTGAAGGTTTTGCATCAACGTTTGAGAAAGATTGGTGAATTAAGTATCAATGGCATTCTGGATAGATAGCCTATACTACTCATTCTCAAACTGTTGTTGTTCAACGAAGGCTTGCAACTCTAGTTTTGTCTCTTTTCTTTGTTTGACCAACTCTTGTTTTGTCTCTTCTTGTTTCTTCAGCAAGGTCTGAGCCATCATTTCTTGAATTTATTCTTCTGTTACAACAGGAGGAGCAAAGTAGTTGATAGGTGGAATATCCTTAGAGTATACAGCTGCCTCCATATGTGCTAAATTAGCTTCATTAGATGGTTCTAGTTGAGTGAACGCTGGTGGATGTTGCTCAATTGCTTTGTCAACATTAGACGCTAGTGGAGTTTCCTCTCCGTGTTGATCACTTGAGGTATCAAGTTCATTGATTATGTGTTGGGTCTTGGAAGTGTTTGCGTCTTCTTGTAGGTTTTTCTCCTTAGCCTCTTTTGAAGCCTTTTTGGCATTCATCATATTCTCCCATTTTGCCCTTTCTGGTTTCATCCCTTTATAGACATGCATGGCATAGGCAATGAACTCTTCTTCATCCATCTTGTTCAGATCGAAGATAGTCCTATTAAAAATAATGGGGAGCTTTGCCAATCTTGATATAAACCCATCTTCAGGATTTTTTATGAAGCATGCGAAGGTATCATCGAAATGATAAACCTTGGTTGGATGCAATACTTATATTGAATCATTGTGATCATTAATGGGAACATCTCCAGAATTAGAAGTGGACGCTTTTGTATCAAACCAGACAGTTTGGTTCCATGAAGTGCGAGCATAGTGGCTATCCAACTTTTTTTTATCAACATGTTGTTTTTGAACAAGTTCTTCCAATCCCTTGTGTAGTTGGTGAATTCTATCCTTTATTGTATGCAAGGCATCTCAGTGTTTAATTACAAATTGAGGTTCTTTTTCTTGCCTTCATTGCAAACTGGCATCCTTGGACAAGTCTGGTCAGACACCATGTAGTTGGTGATTGTACCCTTTATCGTCTGCAAGGCATCTCAATGTTTAATTACAAATTGAGGTTCTTTTTCTTGCCTTCATTGCAAACTGGCATCCTTGGACATGTCCGGTTAGACACCATTTTAATATCAATTGATCTCCTGATATGCATGTTTGGTGGATATGCTTCAGACTAGTTGGAGATGTACATTTATTTCAAAATACCAACTATCATGTCCAACTCAATCTTGGAAGGATTGATATCAACAAAATTGCTAGGTAGAAACCTTGTAATGAGAGTCCAAATTTTGACATTCCTTGATCATTGAACCTAAGGAGACAGATTCTCATGTAGTGGATCCTTTATGATGATTTGTTGAGGTATAGCATTGGAAGTTTTCGAAAGGAATATTCACACTTTGTCAGCTTCTTCTTCTTAGTCTCTTCCTTGCTTTTAGAGGATGGACGAGTGGTCTGTTGATTCCTACTTATCATCCAATGATGTGTCATTCAAACCAAGTTGGGATATACTGATAGTTTCCAGGAGGGGGTTTCCAAAGATACAATTGCATTTGAAGGGAGAGCCATGTAGGCAACAAAGGGTTGGTGTTTATGATACCTTGTCCATGGTGAAGGAGGCCCAATAATGAACTAGTGTTGGATGGGTTCTGTAACGACCTAATTTATTCCTAGATAATTTTTATTTTATTAAGCAACATATAAAATTAAAAGTTTAGAATTTGTTTAATTATATAGGTGGTAAACTTATCTTACTAAACATATGCTAATCGTTGTTACTTCACTTATCATTATAAGTCACATAGTCCGTCGTACATAACCGTAATATTCTACATTAAAACATAGAGAATACTACAATATTTTCATCATCCATTTCCTAGAGATAAATCTTTATCTTTGTACCCCCACCAGTTCAAGGCATCAAGGAAATTGATCACTGTTGCCATCTAAAAAAAATGAACAAATCTAGTGAGAAATAAAATTTATCAGTAGGCAAAATCTAAACACCAAACACATTAGTATGTTAGTAAATCATCAATATATTCAAATGAATCCATAAAATAATTATGCAAACTATATGAATGCATGAAATGAATTTTTCCAGGGTGCACATGATCTCAACATATCATACTATATGTAGCTACACCTTGTACTAGATGTAGATGTTGCGGTCATCTTACGCAAACATGCATGATTTATGCCATGCATATATTTGCACCTGGTCACTACATATCGTACCGTATGTAGTATCAGATTCTATTTCACAAAATCTCATACTGGACTTGGAAACATGAATCAACCTATCATCACATCAACATCCATCCATAATAAAATCCATAAGCAAATACATACTACCTTATGAAAAGATATTTACATCATAACATCACATGTACCAAAAGTATGGTTAGGCTACCATACCTTATTCAAGCAAAATCATACCAACTTAGGCATGAAAATTGATTATCCCCAAGGTACAGACAAATCATGTTAGAATTCTAACTAATAAACCACAATATATCTTCCAAATAATTTCTAATTCCTTTAAACCTTCACAAGAAAAGATCATAACCTAGCATGCATCTTAATCTCCTTTCACCTACCACCTTACTACTTCATCCTCAAAATTGAATCACTCTAGTATTTGAACCATTTAACTACACACCATTCAACCTCTACTTCTAAAAATTAATACAAAACAGTCCCATAATAAAAATATGAACAAACAGACCAAATATCATCAAAATCACTTCCAAAGATCACTAAATATACTTCCAAACATCACTAATATTTTAGCCTATAAATCATCACCTATCCTATGGTTTAAATCAACATTTTCACATCATAAAATAACCTTCAAATGACATGAAATTCCAGCCTAAATAATAACCATAAATCTGTCCATTTAAGCATATAGGTTAATCCAAACAAATGCTTAACTAGAGATTGAAGCCTAGCCTACCTCAAGTGAGTTTGATTTTTGAAATGAAATGAAGTAAGGGATGTCTTGGAAAATCCTCTAGGAAATGAAGCCTTGAAAAAGAAAATGGCTAATAGGTGAGGCGGTTGAAGATGTCACGGTTTGGAGCAACAAAGGAGGTAGGAAGTGAGGAAGTGAATAAAATAAAATGCAAAGGAAAGCAATTTGGCTGTGAGTCTTGGGTGCTGGCCTTACGTGCAGAATTTTGGGGTGTTATAATCTATTTATACTAATTGATTTAGTTAGGATGGAAGGTAATTGGTTAGAAAGAAATTTAGTTAGTAGTTAATTAAGTTCTAGGTTGACTAAGCCATTACAAACTAAGAAAATATCTAGATTTTTCCTTATCTAATCATCATTACCAATATTCCCTTTATTAATGACATATCTGCACGTGGATAGGCTTCCTAAAACTTGATTTTTGTTTATTGATTCACCTAAGGCATACAAACCCATGACTGTACATATATACTAGCAGTTGCACCTTCAATTTGGTGCTTATTTTCTAAAAGCAATGATTTCCTAAGCTTGATTTTATGCCATGTGGAAAGGCTTGGACATGAAACAAAATCTGATTGGTGCTTATGTCTTGGCTGAAACTAGATTTTTATTTGCAAGATTCTCTCATTTAATGCTTGTTTTCCACCTTGAAGGCCACCTAGAAAGGTTGGATCAAAAAGTTTATCTTCATTGACTTTGGTTTACCAAACTTTTCTTCCTATTAGTTCACTTAGCTATGCCTATTCTATGGCTGTTGCACGTGAATGCACTTCTGAATAGTCCAAATTTGAGCTTAAAATTTGATTCCTTGGGCCAAAATTCCAAGAGTTACAAGTTGTGCCCAATCCAAAAGGTCCAAAAGGCTAGAAACACTTAACCAGATGGAGTTCGCTCATTGTTTATTTTGTACTAATCTACTAGTCCAAAAATTCTCATCTTTTAGTATGTTAAACTAGACTTCCTAATCTTTCTAACAACGTATCACATGCCTTATTTGGAGTTGTAAAACTCAAGATATATCATTTTTAATCTAGACTTCCAAAGCTGCCAGCGAATTCAACTTAAGACAATGACATCTCTTAGTATTCTTGTTACTTCAGGTAGTACACACTCTATATTTATCTGAAATTTTTATATGTTATAGTTTACATCTAGATATTTAGTTCCATAAATCACACACCTAATTTGAATAATAAATAAGAGAGAAATAAATTTTTCAATATAGAGGGCAGAAACTGTTTTTGAGTATGCACAGTATTGGACAGCTTGTGTTTAATTAAATTCTGGGCATAATTTCATTGCTCAGTTTGATCCTATATTTTAGAATAACATATAAGACATCCTAAGATTTAAAATGAGTGGTCAAACACCTCGTTTGGTTAAGTACAGAGGGAGATATAAAATTCTATTCTTTCATTCTTGTATCACACTACGATCATAGGTATTCCTTATGTGATAGTTTTATATACTAATAATACATTTTTGGTCAGTCTAGGTACTCCTAGTTTTCTTGTAATACTTATCTGTTACTATGGGTAATTTGGCAATTTGTCATCTCAGGGACATTTTTGTAATTTCATAAAGTTTCTACAAAAATATCTTAGGCAAAATATCCAAGGGTATTTTGGTAATTTGTCACTCACTTAGGGTTACTATTGTAATTTTCACTTCAAAATATCTAAGGATATTATTGTAAATTCACCTCAAGGACATTTTTGTAATTTTAACTTCAAGGGTATTATGGTAATTCTTACATCAATGAAAAAGGTAATATGATCGTTCTCCTTCAAGCATTTTTTTATAATATCTCTTTTTATCTCTAATTAACATATTTAAATTTTTGGGATGTTACAATTCACCCCTCCTAAAAAGAAAATTTTGCCCTCAAAATTGTAAATACCTATGAACAGTTCAGGGTAGTTCTTTCTTATCTCTGATTCTAACTCCAAGATATATTCTTCCAAACATCCTTGTCCCCATGCTACTTTTACCAATGATACAAACTTATTTCTTAATTGCTTTATTTCTCTATCCAAAATTCTTGTCGGGGGCAAGCTCATAGTTAAATTATCTTTTAACTGTATTGATTCAGACTCTAGAACATGACTCGGGTCAGAAATAATTTACGGAGTTGAGATACATGAAAAACATTATGAAGGTTGAAGAGATTTGGTGGTAAAGCTATTTGATAAGCTACTGTACCTATTCTTTTTAAAATTTGGAAAGGACCAATGAAACGAGGACTCAACTTTTTGACCTTCATTGCTCGTCCTATTCCTGTAATTGGAGTAACTTTAAGAAAAACATGTTCTCCTTCTAAAAATTCTAGAGGTTTTCTTCTTTTATCAGCATAATGTTTTTGTCTATTTTGAGCTATTACCAATTTCTCCCTATTCTTCTTGATTTGCTCCGTGAAGATAACTCTCTCTTCTTGTAGTGATTTTGCTTGTTTTTGTTGAAAAAGGCCACAAGGAACTTCTTGCATTTTTCTTCAGCAGTTAGAGGCTTCCATGGTCTTCATAAAGATTTCCAAGAAAATGATGGATGCTTGAACTTAGAAAAGTTTAGAGGAGATGGAGGTGGATGCTTTTGAGGAGGAGATGGTGGACACATAAGTGAGATGTGATATGGTTCATGATCACTCTCAGAGCTACTTGACTTATAAGATGGAGATGGTGGAGTTACTTTTTTTCTAGTGAGGGTTTTGTTGGCACGGGTTACCCTTGTCTTTTGCTTCCTAGGAATCACAATAGTAAAGGTGGATTCTTTACATCTAGGTTCCTTCACAACCTTCTACTTCTTCTGGATAGTAGAAATTGATTAAGTATCTTGACCTTCCTTGGGATGAGAGGAGCTTCATCTTTTGTTTCACTCAAATCCCTTAGCACTTGGATGGTTGTCTTCTTATCCATGGGCTTCCATGGAATTTTCTTTGAAGAAACAATCTTTGGATGCACAGCTTGAGAAGAAGGATGAGGTGGGTTGGACGTGACAATTTCTTTTTGCTTTTTCTTGGTTCTTTTCTCTTTAGCTAAGAGATCTTCTTCAACTTCAGTTAGTTGAACCCGCTTTCTTGTTTTCTTCCTATTGGCTTGCTCTTGCATAATCATGTCAATCATGTTAGCATTGCCAAAGGTTTGTAGTGCCTTGTCTTTATCAGTAGTAATCTTTGAAAGTTTCCTCTACCTACGTCTTTCATAGCTATTGGGTAAGTTGTTTTATTAATAAAGTTATATTCAATGTGCAATGCGTTGTTAAGAAACTTCTGTCCACTCTTTATGAAAACCAATGTTGTTACACTAAGTTGTTTTCAGTTAAGTGATGTCCAGTCTTACCAAAAAGTCTTTGCTAGCTAGAAAGGGTAGTGCATGTTAGTTTCTTTTTCAAAATTCACATTTGCCTCTCTTTTTGAATTGCTAACATTTGAAAATAAGGTGAAGACAAAATAGATGAAAGCAGAAGAAGATTTTCTTTAGAGGTCCTTGTCATTGTAGAAGGAACGTGTTAGACTATTGGAAAGTGTACCAATGTCATTGCAAGTTACACAATTTACAAAGAGATCGTCTCCGTAAGGACTTGAGCTACTCAATTTTTCCAAATAAAACTTAATAGTTCAATAGTTATGTACAATAAATATAATTGAAATTTCATGGGTTTACGAAAATAATGGAAATAACGGAATTAGTGAGTTGGAAATACGAAAGATTACGAAAACAAATAAAATGATTTTAATTAATTCAAAAGAAACAAAGATTGGATTTCATTGTTCATACCCTCAGTATCCAAATAATATTAACACATCTGAATCATTTTCTAACATTACTGATGCATACATTAATTCACCCCCAATCGATCCCTCGCATTTGAGAATCCTAAGGATATTTACCGAATATCGATTCCTTGCCTATGAAGTAAATAACCCAACATTACAATCTTAATCTCGTGCTAATTGCAATCAAAACATTATGCTCTATTCCTAGCAACGTAGCGTAAAGAGTAAAATCATTCAGTTCAAATTCTAAGATCACTTTCTAGTCAAAATTAGAATCTAATTTAATGAAACTAGTGATCAAGTAGAATCAAGCATTACAAACAGAATGAAATTACCGGTAATGAGTAGAAAAGATTCATATATATATATATATATATATATATATATATATATATATATCAAATACCAAAAGAGATACATAAAGGTACGAAGATTACATTAACCCTTTGGAGAAACTAGTTGATCATTGTGTAGAGCACAAGATCAGTAGAAGAAACGATGAAGGATGTGATCCCCGATCACTTCTCTATAGCTCCAGATCCACTTTTCTCTCTTCTCTCTCCTTGGTTCATTCTTCTCTAGTTTCTTTCACTCTCTCTAGTAGTTTGTTGGAGCTCCCTTGCATGGCTTTTTATACAAATTTGGTTTAAGAGGTGTCAGACCAACTCACCCAAGAGAACTGTAGCTCGCTTAGGCGAGTTGGTTGCTTCAGGAAGAAGTAATCCCATTAGCCCAGGTGAGTTGAATGCTAGCCTAGGCGAATTTCACTTTGAAAACTTGTAAAATTGACCATTTTGTCCTTCATCTTGTTTGGTTTCTGGATCCAACAAATACCTATTAAAATATCATAATTACATGGATGAATCTTCCAAATTTAAACAACAACATTTATAAATAATACAAAATATAAAACAACTAACATTAAGGGAAGTTTATAATAAAACTATTGAAATCAAAAGATAAGTGCTAGCATTATAATATCGAAAATAACTAAAATATGACACTTATCAACTCCCCTTAACCTAGAATCTTGTTTGTCCTCAAGCAAAGTAAAGAAATAAAACTACCAATAACAAAAGTTTGACTAAACATGCTCCAATACTTTATATACCAAAAATTATGAACATGATTTGTAAAGAATCAACCTCCGAAGTGATCAAAACAACATTTTCAAACACTTAACAATGAGAAATGAAGACACTAAAGATGAAATTCGCAAAACCAATGAGATTAAGATCAATTCACATTTTATTTCTAAAGAACATCAGAAAATACTTGATTGACTCAAATAGATGAAAACGTCTCAAAGGTGTTTAATTCTCCCACAGGCAAGTGTTTCATCTTAATTCCAACACTGATATGTCATCGATCAATTTTGCAGTTCATTTCCCATCAAATCAAATATAAAGTACATAATCATCATGGATCATTAGGACTTTTAAGGTTGGGTCTAGCTTGAAAGAAATCTTGGTTTTTCTGGATATTCAAAAATACCTTTAGAATAGGATAGCAAACATAAAAACAAGCTATCATCATTCCCTATCTCTTCTCTTTTCTATCAAGTTATCAATATTTCCTATATCAACATCCTAATCATCCAACTTATAGATTTTACAACAACTCTGAACAATTTAGGACATAATGTACATAATTCATTTAATTATTTATTCACAAAGAACTTGTTTCCTTTTTCTTTTTCTTTTCTTCTTTTCCTTTTTCTTTTACTTTTCTTTCTTGTATTTTCTGTACAAATTTTAATTCACACGAATAGTCATATTTAAAGACAAAGTATTTACATCACATTAGCCACCAAATGATAGAAGTTCCCAGCAAAACACCTTTCCTCTCCTAACCTAAGGTAAGGTAGAAAATTTTTATGCTAGGTTAGTGTTCCAACAAAGTATCAAGTGTTTGGCTCAAAGGGTTTGCAAATGGTAAAACAATATACATTGGGATAACTTTTTGGCTAGTGGCTTAAAATGTACAAGAAATAAAGAATGCCTAAATCATATCCATGTATCATATGTTATGACAATTAGAAATCCATGCAAAATCAACTATAGAACATATCAGTGAGGACACTCAATGTAAATTTTGTGGTTGCACACAGTCACTAGAGCTTAAGGCCTATTTCTATGTTTAAATCAAATCAGTGTTTTGAAAGTTGTTCTTTATCAAGTCCATGTAAAAACATCTGACTTCCTTTTTATTTGGGAAAGCCATTCATTGTTTTTCATTCTCAAAGTTTCCAAAAATCATTTTGTTGTGTTCTGATTAAATTCAAAAGTAAGTTTCAAAAACACTATTTTTTGATTCTTTCCAAAACATGTTGTGTCCAAGAAAAAATTTCTCTTTAGGTCCCAAAAAGAGTTATACATATTCTACAACTATGTTAATAAAACAAAACAAAATTAATAAAAAATGTGTACTACCAAAAAGAGGGAAACCTCTACGTACACAATCAAAGTGCGCAATACCAAAAAGAATCATAAACATGCACAACAATTCAAGCAAACATCTAACATAGTAAATATGGAAATAAAGTACTGAATTTTAATACAAAGTGGTAAAGAAACATAAAGACAATGTCATAGATTATTGAAGATCATGGCTGAGGAGCTCATTCTCCTCCAATGAAATAATCAATAGGATCTGCCATGTCCTCATCCTTATCTGCTCTACCGCATCCTGAAAAATAGGCTTGTCCCTAGGCCATACAATGGTAACTCTAATAAAATAGATGATATATTCAAAAACATAAGACATAAAATTCAAAAGTAAAGTTCAGAAATATAATTCATAAACATAAGACATAAAATTCAAATAACACAAATTAAGACAAAGTTTAGAAACACTAGGTTGCCTCCCAGGAGCGCTTCTTTAATGTCTTTTTAGCTGGATGCCTTTGTTATGGCTCAGGCTTCTAGCAATTGGACAACAGTGGTGAGCCAATGGCTTCTATGTTCCCCTTTAAAACCAGTTTCTTTTCTTCTCTAGAAATACTAGAATTGATTATAACTAGTTTCTGCAAATCACCTGCAACAAAAACATATTTAAAATGTGGATACTGCTTTCACCTCTATTTGTGATTCTTGATTCTTCTTTTCCTCTAACAATTCTTAAAAGAGAGATTGCTGGTAAGGAATTTTCTTGAAAGCATCTAGCTGTTGGAGACAATCTGAACTCTCATTTTTTTATATTCACTCATCTCCTCAAATGCTTCAGTCAATGTTTTCTCTGAACAATCTTTTCTTTGAATCAACCTCTTGGAGTCAGAAATTACTTCCTCCAAGACATCTACTCTAAAACACTCCCTTGGTTCCTTTGGGTTAACCTGTGTGTTTGTTGAAAAAGGTCCACCTCTATGCTTAGACAGTTGTTTTGCAAGTTGTCCAACCTGAAATTCAAGATTTTTAATGGAAACCTTAGTGTTATTCTTATTTGTGATAGAATATGCATAAACTGAGTTAGAGTATCTTAGAGTATCTTTCCACCTCTATGAGCTTGGACTACTAAAAAAAGTATCTTTTACGATGCGTATTTAAAGACGGTTGTAAAAAAATCGTCTTAGAAAGAGTAACGGTGGCAAATTTGTAAATATTGGCAACATTTCAAAGATGGTTTTTGAAAAACCGATTTTGAAACAAAGAAACAACGACGATTTTTAAAAACGTTGTGATTGAACGTAAATATAAAGACGGTTTTTATAAAAACCGTTTTAAATAAAGGGGTTCAAAGACGGTTTTGGTTGGTTTTAACAAAATCGTCTTTGAAATATGTGTCATTATTCTTGCGCACCTTAGCTCCTCATACTGACCCTCGCACTACCTTCTCATCACACACCCTTTCATTTACCCTATTGCTCAAAAAATCTCCGTCGTGCGAGAGTGAGCAGAGGAGCGAGATCAGCATGAGCGATTGGAATGATGAATATCTTAGTGGCGGTGACGATGGACCCCATCATCCTCTCTGACAAAGAAGTCTCCTCAATGTCGTTCCCGCTTCGTCCTAAGAAACGCCGAACTGAACCGGACCCAAACCCAAACCTAAACTTCATCGTCTTCGTCATCGATGGTTACCCAATCCCTCACAAATCCGCCACACCTTCTATCATTCTCGAGACTCCAATGTTTGCGCTTTTCGATTTTGAGATTGCAATCGTCAAATGCACAATGCTTTCCGATCTCGCCGTTAGGGTTTCCCCTAAAAAATTCTCTGGTCAAATTATTTTTCTCTCACTGCTATGACTTCACTTTAGCTCTATCTCTCATTTCTAATTTTTTTTCTGCCATTACTCATTTTCAATGATTATAAGTAAACATAAGTTTGCACTTTAGAGTTACACCTTTTATTATGCCAAATTAATTTGCTATTTAGAAAAAAAAATTGGCATTGCATTGTTAGGTATTTGTTTGTTTCCGTGCTAATAGGAAGCTTTGGGTTTTCTAGTGGTATTGAATCTGTCATGCTTTATGATTGTTGTTTGTTCTCTGTATAATTTATTTATTTTTTATTTATTTTTTTGTTAAAAAGTGATTTCCCCCTTTTGAAATGTCAATATTATATGAGAAGTGAACTTTATTTGAACAACATGTATATTATTTGTTGTTCAGCCCCTTCAGGAATTAGTCAAATGATATGTTTGGAATCGGATAATAAGTCAAAAAATTGTGGAATAAGCACATGGAACGAAAACGAAGCAAGAGATTCTAGATAGGTTTCGAATTCAGAGGGGTCTAGAAGGTCTGTCGGTATATATGTTGTGTGTATGCACATGTCTGTAGTTTTTTATTTTCTTTTTTATTTTCATTGATCATATAAACTTTGTTTATTCTAATTGTATTTGCTTCAAATGAAAAAGTGGATTGTGTTGTTCTTTTCTATGGTTCTTGCATTTTTCTCCATGCATCAGAGAGAATCTCATACTATTTTATGAGTTTTACGGTCACTTTGATTAGGAAAATATGAACATGCGATAGGAGAAGAACGCCAACAATATTAAAAAATCCAAAGTTTCTACAAAGAACACAACCAGGGCAATGGCAAAAACAAAAATGTCAAAGAAAGAAGTCGCTTGATGGAGGAAAAGAAAATACAAAAATAAGTGTGTTTTAGTTTATAGCTCTGGTCATTGTTTATATTATATCATTCAGAATATGATACCTCATGAAAATTTATTCTTTAGCAAGAGAAGTTAGAAAAAGCTACTCTGAAGGTTGAAGCTGCAGAACTGAAAAAAATTGAAAAAGAAAAGCAAAAGAGGGAAAAAGAGAATTTTGCAATGAAAGCTATTGTGGCAGAAATTAATGCAAAGGTGGATGAATCAGGTTCAATTGGAGGTAGGTTAAGTTGCTCTGAATCCATAAGTATATGATAAATTTCTACATAGTTTTTCTATTATGATTGTTTTCTCTTAAAACTAATCATTAAGCACTGCCTATAGCTAAATTCAGGTAGGAGAGCAATTAGTTATAGGAATTCTAAGCTGGTTATAATGTCATGGCTGGTTGTTTGTGCATAACTATTTTTGGCCTCAAGGACTTAGGAGTAGTCTTGTATGTTTCCTCATTGGTGTCTTTCAATTTTTTTTTTTGGGTTTAATTCTTAAAAGTTTTTAATTTCAAATTATAATACCTGATTAATATATTTTTTTTTGCCTTTCTTGTGTGCAAGGAAATTACCATATCATTTTTCACTATGAATTTTTTCACTATAGTAATCTGAATAATGTATCCTGTTTCAATTGAAATTTTTGAAATCTGATGTAAGGGAAGCCAGAAAACAAAGATCAAGTCATGAGAAAATTGAGCTTTTGAAGAAGAAATTATTGGAGGAACAGAGCCACCGAGATAAGGTAGAATCTGAGCTATCCAAGTTACAGGATATCCAGTTAAACATGAAAAAGTTAGAGGATCAAATATCATCATGGGGAGTGATGATTACAGACATACCAGGTGTCTCATGTTTTGATGATCACTACTTTGCTTGAAAATGCTGAGGTGTGAAGCCATCTCAGTATTCATTTATATGCATGATAACATCAATATCTGTTATGGCATATTTCAATATGCAAATGACTCACAATGTACTAGATGTGTAAGTCTGTAAGACCTAGGATCTCTTTATATTTAGATTGCTTCACAACTCTTTTTTTTATTTCTGGTGTAGAAAAAAGAGATATTGGTATGTTGCTTTACATTTGAGTAGGAACCTATTGTCTTTTGATCTTCATATCTTCTACTATCAATGCAGAGAAGTCATTTATAGCACACAGAATGAGGGTGAGATCACTGCTCGCTTGAAACAAATGGAGGTGGCTCTGGATGCTAATGAAATTGGTAAACAAAATGCTGAAGCTGAGGCTGCATTGACTAAAGATAAACATATTTAATTTCAGGCAAGTAGAATTCGCTCGGGCTAGTAAAGTCAGCTACAAATATATATGGAAGCGTGAAATCATGAATTTTATGCATTCTTATTCCCCAAAACCTTCACCCAAGCTATCAGCCTCCTCCTCCACCACCCACGACCACTAGTGACTGCCACGAGCTGCTGTTGCTTGCCGTCAAATCACCGCACGGAGAGGAACACTTTAATCAAAGTGAAATCTTCAAAACTCAACTCGAGGATTCGGTAGGGAACGAAGCCTTCAATCCTCCCTTCCCAGTTTCTTCGAGGTAACCGTGTTTTCTATGCCTTCTCCTAGCTAGTTTGAACCTCTCTTGGTATCTTTTGTGACTTGGATACGGTTATTGGATGTTTTTACACTTCCTTTGAAAATGAGACGTTGTAAAAGTTTCTTTTTTATAATATTGATGTCATATGTGATCTTCATTGAACCCTAGTCACATTGGTGTAATCGTAATTTTAAAATGATGTCTTTTTGATGTGGACTGTAGCGACCCGCCTCGTCGCTACTGTATCATACTCTTAATTATTTTTTTAATGGTAATTTATATCTAAAAATTCCTTTAAGTTTGTTTTAAAAAAATAGTAGTAAATTTTTTGTAAGTATAATAAATATCACAAATCAAAACTCGAATACACAAAGGTGCAGTACATCATAATACTTGTATATTAATAATCAAAAGTTGGTAGTAATTATAAATGACCAAGTCTGAATTGTACAAAATTCTCAAAAGAAACAAGGATTTAAATGATGTGGTGTAAATAGCAAAACGTCGGGGTGTAGTCATTAGAACAAGGGGTGTAACTAGCAAAAATACAACCCTTGCCCGGGATCTAGCCCATCTACATCTTGGCTACTTGGCAGCTCCAACCAACATAGGTCATCTTCTCGGTCTCCTACTGGTGTCCATCTGCTCACACGAACATGGTTCGCGATCATCACAGGTACCAATCCACAAGGTACAACAAAGCAAAAGTGAGTCCATCATGTAAAATAATAATTAAATAAATATCATCAGTTATAAAAATACAACTCGAACATAAAAAAAAAAATCACAACAATATTCAAATATTTTATCATGCATTCAACCATGGACAACCCGTCCAAACCTATTTCACAATTCATCTTAAAATGACTAGTCATTATGCATGTTCTAGACTTATCTCTTAGTTAATGCAATGTGGTACCATCCTCATGGAAATAACCTCTCTCAAGAAAATGATGCAGAAGCTCGTCAAGGTCACTCTGTCGTGCACAGGTCGCTCCCCTTCACGGTGATCAACCCTGAGTCACAAGGGAGTTCCAAATAGAGATGCCCCTCTAGTAACTCTGTACCCTACTGCCACCATCCTATTTCCATTATGCATGAAGTATGTACATGAGCTCTATCAACGTATGACCCAGACCCGTGCTCAACTCGACCTGGGTAGGATAACGTCATACGCCCCCCATATACATATATACTGACCCATTCTCGGGTACACTGATGCACTGACCGTGGTCCTTGCAAGGTTAACCACCCGATCCCGACATCTCACGTCAATACATAAAATATCTCGACGGCTCCATCAATGTATGACCCAGCCCTAGGATCAACTCGTCCTGGCTAGGATAATGTCATACACCCCCGTGGGTATTTATGTATATCCAAACGCATTTATATTACCATGGGCACTATCAATGTATGGCCCTGTCCGGGATTAACTCATCCTAGTTAAGATAATGCCATACACCCCCCCCATGATATTAATGCATTTAATGACTCAAGCCAATACAATGGCCAATCTTACATCATTCACAAACACTACAAACAAGTGAATAGGTGTGCAATATTAGGTGTTCGGATTGGCACTTAGCCACAACAATTAATGTAATAATCCTGAACAAGGTCGGACAAGGGCACAAGGTTTTCCGGATAAGGAAGCCCGGTAATTCACAAGGAAACGGGTACGAGCTCTGCCGAGTAGGAACCCGGTAGCTCTTTCTCTTCTCATGAAGTAACTTGAGCTCGGTAGCTCTAATGGGCCACCGTGGGTAAGGAACCCGGTACATCTAAAGAAAAGGAAGCGAACCCTAACAGCTCTTAAGGGAACAACCCCGGGTAAAGAAACCCGATATATTGACATTTACCAACGAGGACTAAGTTACATCCTTCATGCACACATGTATGGTACGTGAACCTTTCAACTTGGCGTTCCCATCTCGGTAGCTGACGTCATGAATAAAGGTTTGACATAAGCAACTCGGCCAACCCTTCCCGGCATTCGATGTCACAACACAAAGGTTTGACACATACAACTTGGCCAACCCTTCCCAGCAGCCGACATCACAAACAAAGGTTTGACTCCTGCAACTCGGCCAACCTTTCCTGACTGCCAACATCACACAAAGGTTTGACACATACAACTTGGCCAACCCTTCCCGGTAGCCAACGTCACAACACAAGTTTGACACATACAACTCGGCCAACCCTTCCCGGTAGCCAACATCACAAACAAAGGTTTGATGCATGCAACTCGGCCAACCCTTCCTGGCAGCCGACATCACACAAAGGTTTGACACATACAACTCGGCCAACCTTTCCCGGCAGCCGACATCACAAACAACCGGGTAGTCATCTTCCTCACACCATTTATAGACATCATCAATATGATTTATGCAGCATATTAAATAACAGAAACACACTTTAACCCAACCATGATATCAAAAGTCATTATTAACACAATAAACTCCCCTTACCTCAACAGGGATTCTTTTCTTTCACACTTAACGTGAGTTTTTGTTCGAACACAAGTTCTCCCAACAACGAGGAATGAAAGGATTATGCTTCGTTCACCAATTCCTCTTTGAAGGAGAGGATTTTCTGCCACTGCTACGATGATTTTCAAGAGTTAAAGTGGTACAGAAGGTGGAAGAGAGAGATTTTTGGTGCAAAGATTTTTAGAGAGAAAAAGAAGAAAAACACGTCCAGAAGTGAGAGTGAACCATTCTTCCGCTTCAGGCTTATTTATAGACGAAGCATTGAGGCAAGTTGCCAACAACTTGATTCAGCCAACTATCACAGCCACCATAGTTGCCCACTTGTGTGACCGAACAGCCACCATAGCCACCACCATTTTTACTATGCGTGTACGGATAGTTTATCTCAGCCACAAAATTTGACTTTCACCTTTTACGCACAAACACCCATGCAAAACACTTTTACAGATTTCAAGACTTATACTAAACAATTAATCAATACAAATGTCTTTCTATTTGTAAAATTTCAGGGTGTTACATGGACTCCCAAAACACCATTTTAGCCCCTTTTAAATTTGAGGGGGTATTTGACCCCGAATGTTAATGTTAACCTTATCTTTGAAATCTATACTAAATTGTATTCGATTTGGAATATAGAGCTATGCATTTGGACCAAAGTACGTGAACTTGAGAGATCTCAAAATGACTCTACAAGAAGCTAACAAAGGGAGATAGATAGGTGAGGGGAGTTTATTATTTATTTACAGCTTTTGATACCATAGTTTGGGTGAGGGAACCCAATTATGGAGATGTATGTCTGTCCCTATTGCGTGTTGGTTTTCAAGAAAAACTATGTTTTAAACTAATGGGACGCGATATATTTGTTATTGATGAATAAAATTGTGAATGATGTTATTTTTGTAATGATTAGATTTTTTGGGAAAAGTCTTAATTACAGAGGAGACTCTATCCAAAATTTTATAATTTCCTATTTACTTCTTTATTAAATTTTAAATGGGAATAGAAGTTTGTTTTGTATATTATAATTCTCCTTTAATTTATAATTTTCTTTAAATATCAGCTCGTGGTCTTATGGATTGTGAATGTATGAGATTTGTGTTGCCTGAAGACTTGGGGAATGTGAATCCAAGGCATGTGTTATACATGTATATGTGGAATGTGATTGCTTGTGATGTTGATGATAATATTGATATGAGACAATGTTGATGATATTGAAATGAGATGATGTTGATGCATTGAGATTGAGATGATATTGATGTTGATGATGACATAGACAAGAGATGATGTCGATGTTGATGATGTCATCGTGATGGATGTATGTTGTGTATGTACATGGGGGG
>QARZ01040484.1:0-10816 GCA_013407115.1 Glycine latifolia
AAAAAAAAACAACAATATTTGAAGAGTGTCCAGGTGCTTTCACCTACATATGCTTAGAAATGGATTACTAAGAAGTAAGAACCCGGCATGTTCTTTTGTCAGAACTGTTTTTGAAGCATACATAGGTGTAAAACTCGTGTCCAAAACGCAGTTTGTCTTTTACAATAGCTGGAAGACCAAACGGGTTGCCCTAAATGCCCTTTAGGGTTGAGAACAAGAACATGTCCTTGATGTACACATTTATAAAATCTTTTGGTCTTTCTTGACCATGTGTTTATGTAGCTGTGAAATTAATAATACTTGGGTCAAGGATAGATGTTAATGTCAAGTAAATTTTCCTCTAAATTGGCAACTTTAGGATTGCATATAACCTAAATAACTTGTGAAAAGAGTTTATAATTTTTTTATATAAACAGGACCTTAATTAAATAAGGCGCCATGACACATTTATGTAACGGTAGTTACACTGCTAAATGGTGAATATCCATTATAATCATACTCTCTTATACATATATTATAATGTGTTTAGATTAGCTTTCAAGTAATCAAAGTTAATTATAAAATCACGTTTAAGCCAAAACATTAGTGTTTGAGAAATAGTTGAATCTAACAACAGAATTTTAGGAAAAAGTTACAAGATAGTTGCTTTGAAATTTTTTCATTGAAACACAATTTCTATGTTCAACATTATTTCAATGCTAATTCAGTGGTGATGTTGAATGCTTTTGTATCAAGATCAAATCCAATTGGCATGGCCAAATTGTAAAGACAATTACCATGGGGACTGTGGATGTTGATATTTCAATGCTAATACAAGCACAATCCTAAATAGTTGTTTTAACTTTTTTAAAAAAATTCATCATAATTTTGACACCCGTGTGTTTGCTTTAGCGTAAAGTTGGGAAATGGAAAAATACTATTACGTGCGTTATCGAAACGTTTCCAAAACACGCACGCTAAATTGATTCTAAAAGATTTCCAAACACACTATAAGTGAAGAGTCAGAGTATTATTTTGCCATTTGCCTTCATCGATCATGACTTCTCGTCATCTACCTTCTCCAGAACTCTTACTTGATTCTTCTTCGCGTCTAAAGCATCTCTCAAGTTCAAGACGGAATGCGAATAACCACTATTGAGTCGATTTATCAAAATTGAGATTACGTTTAGCTGCATATTTTATTAGCTTTTGTAATGCAAATTATAGTTTTCACCCTTCAATTTAAGTAGAAGTTAACCCCTTGTGTGAAGTTCAATAATCATAATGAAAGAAAAACTGTGGTTAAGATAAACAATTAAACTTTAAAATTAAATAAATACTCTACTTATTACTATATATCGTTAAAAGAAATCTAATTATATTTGTGTGAATGTAATTATTCAGACACAAACGACAGAGCATACAAAAATACACACAAAGCCAACCATCCAACCACCCACGATGAACGAACAGCATATAAATGCAACCTTTTTTATAAAAGTGCTATGAAACAAATCATCTGGTCACTAAGTTCCATAATGTATCTGAAGTGTCAGTCTGCAAGATGCTATTCTCAGTGGAATATGCATCGCCTAAGTTATCATTTTAAAATAAATACAAAAAGTCAATAATTTTAACAATGAACAAATAATATAAATTACGAAAATATGAATAATATTTTTCCTAATTTTCAGTACTAATAGTATAATGGGCTCTCTTAACGTTATATGGTGTATTATAACTTTATAATAGGAATATCTTTCTTGAAGTTAGATGTTTGATAACAGAAATTGCTCTATCCTAAGTTAGATACTCTGAATTTATTTATTTCACACATTAACTTCTCAATTTTTGTTGGGTGAATTTAAAATAGTCATGATGGCTAATTCTTTAAGGTTATGTTTAATTTAAAGGAAAGAAAGAAATAAATTAAAGTAGAATATAAAATATATGGATTTCATATAATAAAATATAAAATTCTCTTATATATTATTTATCTTCTTTAAGATAAATACACCCTAAGATTTTGACATCTATTTAAGTGACTGGTTTTTAGAATAAAGTTATCTGTCAAACTCATTAACAATGTTGGTAATCTTCTTAGTTATTACAGAAATCTAGGCAAAATCTTTTTTCTACTTTTAAACTTTACCACTAACTAAATCAAGATGTCGGTTGGTCGTTTAGGTACCTAGACTAATCGTTAGTCCAGAAATACTTTGTTATTAAATATAAATAATTGTAGATCGTTTTCTAACTTTATACCTTAAAAAAATAGATAAATGAGCAATTTCGTCTTTTATATTTTATATTTCTTAATAATTTTGTCTTTGTATTATAAAAATACTCAATTCTCAATATAGTCTATAATTATGTAAATGTATCATAATTTAGTCATAGTCAAGTATCATCTGTTTCCATTAAAGTTAAGTACTAACGCGAAACATCCTTGATAATGTGGCAAATCGATGTGTGCATAGGACGTTGCAGCCAACTGTGTTTTAAACTAAAATGTTATCGTTTTTTTTTTTAACTTTGATTTTAAAATTTAGAAAAGGTAACAACTATTTTGAGAGAAGACTCTTCTTTCTAATTTTTGTGATAATATTTTCTTTTGCAATGACAAAATAGTCCCAATAAAGATTATTTATTGACAAAATAGTTCATGATAATACCACCCTAATTTAACACCTTTTCGAAACTGATTATATTCACTGCAAATTTATACAAGTCATGGATAATTCAAACATTTATCAAAAGTTAGTCTCCACGGACTATAGTAACATTCTTCACCCTCCACATATTCCAATACCCCTTCATCATTTTGAACAATTCGACCTTTGTGGTGTAATAAAAGATTAGTCTTATCAAACATTCTATAAAGTGAAACACACAAAATAGAGTCAAAAGAAGAAAGAAATAAAGCATCATTGTATGAATAATAAAAATTATTTCTTTTTATCTCAAAACATAGTACATTGTTTCAGTTCATGAGAGCATCATCAACAAACACTAAACCTTAACACATGCTTAATCCCTTGTTTGACTACAATAATGAAAAAAAAAGGAAGAAATCTAACAAAAATAGTAGCCACAGGGAGAAATGTAACGAGAGCTGATGGACTCCTAAATTGAATCAAGTCCTGTTTGCCCTGATCTTCCTTGCAATGGAAGTCAATCTTCAATTCAACTTCAAAACAGAGCATGCAACTCTTTCTTGAATAGGGCTGTTTATATTTTCCTAATTTCAGAAGTGGATTATGGAAGAAGAATAGAAGTGGATTTGGATTGACACCATGGAATAGGAATTCCAATAAGTCTTGCAAGAATCACCACAATAGCTCAGAAGCCATTGATAAGAAACAAGAAGTTCTTCATTAAGAACAAGGGAGAATATCTCTCAACCTTCACACACAAAGTGCAGTCTAATTTCATTCAATCCCAAAAGTTCTTACAATCTGTTGTGATGTGGCTTATATAGGCCACGAATTACAAGCTAAATGAAATGAAAATGCGCTCTAAATGGAGTCCAAATGTAGCTTACAAGACAAGCTTTTCAAAAATATCCTTGGACTTTCAAAATTAGCGCTTCTGCAGAATCAACGGGTTTAATCGATTATTTCATCCATATAATCAATTATTTAACCTAAATAATCGATTACTTGGTTTGGTAATCAATTATTTTGCTCTGATCCTTCTTGGAAACTGATATATGAGCAAAATAATCGATTAATTCGACATGTAATTGATTAAAACAGAGCTACTTATACTTTTCTAGTTGATTTAATCGATTACAGACATGTCGTAATTGATTAAAACAGACAGACTTTGTGAAACAGACAGCATTTGCTTGTGTAATCGATTACAGACATGTCATAATCGATTAAAACAGACAACACTTTGTTTATTACCACAGACAACACTTTTTTTGATGTATTTGCATTGAATTTTGTGGGTTTCTTCATGCTTTTCCAAGAGATACAGGTTAGATTGGATATGTTCTTGGAGTGCTTGAGTCCTAGCCCTTGTCATTGGTCTTTTAATCACCAAAGGAAGTGTTTCAATGTGGACTTCAAGATCTTCCTTCACTTGCCTTGGTTTTAGGATGCCATCAAGAGCAGAGGTCATCAACAAAGTCAAGCCAAACGAAAAAAACATCTTATCTTACAAAGTTGTCTTTTATCTTCAAAGAGAAATCAAACAAAAAATGGCGGCCACAAACCAAACACCACCGTTCATCGCCACGTTGTCACAACCAATAGTGATCCAAAGGCGAGAGGAGCATATCAAACTTAGCACCTACAATTTAGCCTCTCTCTCACAAAAGGTAAAAAGGAAAAAGATAAATGAATGATCAAATTTTGTGGTGGCTTAATAAAGGGTAAAAAATTCATATATTTCAACTGACAATTTGACCACACATACCTGGTCCAACGAGTGACTTTCACTTCCATTACATGGATTTGCCATGTCTCCAAAAACATGAACAAAACGGAAGAGACTTGATGGTATGACTCAATTGTCGGCACATTTACAAAATTATGGACTTAATTGAACATTTTTATAGTACATAGACTAAATTGATAATGAGTGTAAAGTACAAGAACAAAATTGGTCATTTACCCTTAAAAAATTTACCAACAAAGTTATCCATAGTTGGTAGATGAGTGAGTTTCTTAAACATGCCATTACAAATTCAATTCCTAATCGTCAATGCGAAAAAAAATCTGTCAAGAGAGACAACTAGATAAGAACTTTACATATTAAAATAAAGTTTATACCTTTAAATATTTCTATAGATAAGAACTTTGTACTTTAAAATATGAGAAAAAAAAATTATATATTAACTGTAACAAATTTTACATTGTCATTCAATCACAATTGATCATATATAATAAATTTATTGACTTTTATGATAATTATTTTAAAAGTCATGCTAACAATTTGTGATTAGACAATAGTGTAAATATATATTTAATGCATATCAACATTAAACTCTTTAGATATATATGAGTTCATTCATATATAATAATTTTCCCCTTCCCCTCTAGTGAGACTATTCGATATTTCACAAGATGCAGGTCGTATTTTGAAATTTTAAGGTCTCAAGTCAAATTTATATTCAAAGATTAATTTAATATAATTTAATGAATTTTTTATATTTTTATTAACCATAAAATAATTAATCAAAGTTTTATAATTAAAAATATTTTAATATTTAACTTTTAATATATAAAATAAAAATTTATTCAATCTATCCTTTAATATAGTAAATATTATATAAGATTTGATTAAATTTAATCTTAAAAGCTACCTTCATTTCTACGAGGATATGTGGCAAAAATGATATATTTTAAATTTAGCTTTTCAAAGAAATATTATTGATTTTGATTAACCTTTACTAATTTTTGTAACCAATTTTTTTTATTAAGTTTGAAAGTCCTAACATTAATCCTTATCGCTGTTTATTAATAAAGTGACATACATTTAGATGATTCATCATCCTGTATCATCATAGAATTGTCTGTGACATATCTAAATACATGTCACGTTATTACTATACAATCCTTCCTTTCCATAAAAAAAAACTAAAAATAATTAAAAATCAAATTTATGAGGATTAAAACAACAACAGGATTAAAATGAAAACTCGTCATATTTATAAAAACTAAAAACATAATTAAATCTTTACATTTTAATAAATACAATTTTATGTTTTTATATATTAAAAATATTTTTCATCCTATAATTTTACACTTGGTTGAAATATATTTTGAAATTTTAATATTAATATTTGATCACCATTTTTATTTCATGACATGTCATATTTTTACACTTGGTTAACATACAGTAAAATATTCTTAAAAAAAGGCGTAACTAAAACTAAGATTATGTTTGACAAATTTAATTGTAAAACTAGTTGAAAGGTGAAAACCTAAAAAGTTAGTTGGTAGATAAAAGCTGATAATTGAAAATTGAAAACTAATTTATTAAATTATAAGTATTCAATAAAATTAGTTGTTGAAGTAATTAAAAAGTGTAAAATAATAGAAAAATAATAAAATCATAATTTATTTAATAAAATAACTAAAAAATTGAATAAAAATTAAAGCAAATATAAACTATTAACAGTTAACATTAAAAAAAAACACTATTTTAAGTAACATTTCAAAAAATAATAAAAATTATTAAAATATATATTTATCGTAGAGTTAAATAAACTTTTCAATTAATAAAAATATTTAAAAAATAGCCGAAATGGGTTATCCAACATAACATGAAAATTAATCTTATAATAAATTTAAAAGATAAACGTATGGGAATATGTTGGGTAGCACCGGAAAGCCTACGTTACCAAATAAAAAAATAAAATAAGAAACGTTTTCTTTTTTATTTTCTTTTCTCAAACCAAACATACTGTTTGAGTCAACACAAGGTCTCTTCCCTCTTTACAATTTTTTCAACACGTGTTATAATTATCCACGGCACACTTTCAAACAATAAACTTTACTCACTAAATTTCATGACACTCGTGCCTTTGTAAATGGCACTTATTTCCAACCAGACAATTGCCTGCAATGGCAAAGAAAAGCTGTACTACAAAACGTATGGCATGAAATTCCAACAATGGAAAGGGTAAAAGTAGGCACTGAGGATAAAAAACACACCACGTATAATGTTCAGCCGCCTTAGTCAGTTAATGAGATTGCCCTTTCACTGTCAATGAACATGCACTTTTAATGGTGTTGAACTCGCTGATTAGTTGACGAATGACACCAATAAAAAGATGTGAATATTGAATAATGTGCCCCACCACAGAGGCTGAACACGCAATCCAAATGTAATTCAACTAGGCATCAGGCAAATCACTGTTCTAGGGGGGACCATTTTCACATGGGAAAGGATAAGCATAAGAAAAAGCCACAATAAAGGACAAACCTTTCATCAATCAATTTTACTCCCCAACTGGACCACACATTTCAGATTATTATTGAGCATAATAAAACTACAAGACAAACTTTTCATAAAAGATAATTTCTAATTAAATAACATTATAAAATTATTTTATATTATTAATGCATAATTTATTTTTCTCAAACTATAATTTGGAAGAAACTTCAACTCTTATTTATATCACAGTCTTACATAAAATAGTAATCTTAAGTAACAAGGCTAGATTGATAAAAAAAACAAAAACACACAAGGGCTAAACATATTAGTTTTTTATTGTAACAACTACTAGATCTGTAAAGGATAAGCCTAAAATATCTAGTTCTACTAGGCCTACAGAATTACATGTGAAGAAAATTGCAGTAAGATTTGGCTGAAGGAACATCACATGAAAATAAGAATTCATGATGTGGATAACGAGCTTCCAGATTCAACTCGTCATTTTCACTGGTACCATATTGAAATATCTGGCTGTTTCTGAAGAGCATCCATCCCTACTCCTTGCATATCCTCCTTGAAATCAAATGATGCCAAATCACAAAGGGACCCAAACATTGAGTGGAAGTTGTTGTTGCAGTGATTGGTCTCAAAGGGAGCATTCTTGAAACGGTCAAATTGACCTTCTTCTCTTGCAAACATGTGATGATTGTTGGGCATGTTAGCTTCATCCAAGATGTTGCCTTCCATAGTGATTCCTTGACTGCGAAAGAAGTTGTCCTGTTGCTGCTGCATGGCATGCTGAGGAAGGTTGGAATTTTCTGCAGCTAAGCGATTACAGGACCTTGTGTTCTTGTTGCCTTGAACATTTGTGTCATAGTTAGTCATAAGGTCACTAATCATTTTCTGGCCATCATCTGAAACTTCAAGTCCAGTTAGATCAATAACAGGTTGAACCATACTAGCAGGCTGAGCAGTAGATTTGGGTTGAACAAAGGACTGGGGGTATACGACTGGCTTTACCTCATTAACATGAAAACTTGGACCCCCAAAATCTGAAGTACCTCTATAAGCACAAATCAATTGATGGTTGTCCCTTGAAATTCGGTCAGGGAAACCAAGGCGAACTTGACTGTAAGGGCACTGAGGGTGTTCACATGTGTAAATTTTCAGATCCATTATGTTAAAGTCATTAGAGACCTTCCTCTTCCGAATGAAATCCAAATTTGCAACAGTCTCTCCCTTTATTGAAAAAGAGGGCTGCTGAACTGGCAGAGTTACCCTCATTCTTTCCATCCCAAAATTGGATGTATGAAGATTCTCATGTTTGCGGTCTTCTATGTCAAAGTTAGGCTCATCCTCACCCCCTTCAACATCATACTCATTGCTATCATTGATCACCAAAGATCCACTACCTCCAGCTGAGGCTAATGGGGGGATATAATCAGGGTAAAGCTCTCTCGCCAAGGCCTCCTCTTGATTGATGATTGCAAGCCAGGTTGCACTTTCCTTGGCTGTCATCTTATCTTGAAGGCATTTGGACTGCCTCACAAGCTTGCGAATCTTTGCAATATCAGGAGACATGTGCTTGATAACTGCAGTCAGAACACCGACTTTCCACGCCTTCTTTAGGTCATGAGGCTTCTTGTAAGGAGGAGAATTTTGATCTTTTGGTAAACCGATTTGGGGCCACCACTCTTCATTCCCTGTGGGCCACCATGGTGGAGGAACGCCCTTCTCCAATGGAAACCGCCTCTGAGGGGGATCACAGTGCTGCATGAGTGCCGACAAGAGAGAACCCAAGGTTGTGTCCTGCAGCTCTTGCAAGGTGTGTGGAGTTGGACCAATGGAATTGCATCCATCATTCCTCTCTGGGATAGCGTTATCAGCTTGATACTTGGCTATGGCAGCGGGACCATTTCGATCAAACCGGACTTTATCCTTCCACCATTCACGAAGATTATCAGATGCCCCAGTCACCGGTTTTCCCTTCTCAGGAATAATCCCATAGACAAATCCTTGGGCCTTACAAACCTCCATCATCTTCAACATGTACTTCAAGATTCCATCTTGAGCCCTCGACATCTTTTTCCTCCTAGCTTGTTCTTGAGACTGCCTCTGCTTCACTGCATCAATTCCTTCCTTAGATTTACTTT
Organism: Glycine latifolia; assembly: GCA_013407115.1. NCBI lineage: Eukaryota > Viridiplantae > Streptophyta > Magnoliopsida > Fabales > Fabaceae > Glycine > Glycine latifolia. The sequence goes on from QARZ01040484.1 coordinate 9,024, forward strand.
GTTCTTTCAGTCGCTTGAGACGCATTTTGTCCTTCCACATCCTCCGCTCGAGTTCATCTACCCCAATTTCTTCATCACTAAAATCATCCTCAACTATCGCCTCTGGATCAGTTTGCTGGGTGGTAATATCCTCCTCTCCAAGGGGAGCAGATATCATATCCAAATCATTACAAAGCCCCATCTCATCAAACATCATCATCATTTTCCAAGGAGAAAAAATATGGATGCAAGCTATAAGCTTCTGATGATGAAAGTAACAAGATAGGTTTCAATCTTTACTCTCTAGCACTATACACCAATTCAAGTTGACAAATACTAGACTTTTAAAGGCCTTTACACCTGCCAACAGCAACAAAACAGAGAACAATCAACATGGTGCAAAAACAAAATTCTTTGCAGATGATGAGAATCTCTACATTATAAAATATGCACAGAACACCAAGATTTATCTAACAGACACAAAGTTTCATAAGGATAAAAACATCAATTAAAAAACAAAACAAAACATGAACATATGCTAAAAACACAAATATAAAAGAAAAAATCTCAAATGGCTCATCACCTCCAAAATAATTTGAAATTTTATCAATTACAAGGATAAAAATTCCAGCTTATATATGAAAACCAAGGTTTTAAGGTCCATGGCTGCGATTTTGGATGCAACGTCAAGGTTTTTGAAGTCTCCATGACTACAATGCGATCGCAATTGCAGCTGCATCAACCGCAATTTCTCGCAACATCAAGAATCGCAACGAAACTGGGACCACAATTTAAAAACTTGATGAAAACTAATAGATCAGGCTACCCTGATACCACAGATCCAATTCACCAGCGAAACAAACATGAAAACAAAAGCAGCCTAAGCACAGACAATAAATGATGATGCCAATAAAAACAATCTATAAATGATGATTTCAAAAGTTTCTCTCATCAATCCATCATGGAAAAATTGCAGCTTTCAGATAAAAAGACAAATTGGCTAAATTGATGAGGATATCTATCAATCTAATAACCCCCCACACCCAACAAAAGAGAAAACCACAAACATGCAAGTAAATTAAAAAAAAAAAAAAAACAGAAACCTCTCCATCATAGATCAAAAGGGTGGTGAAATCAAATCAGTACCTACCAAAAGCACAAAACAAAACAACACAAACTCATGAATACGATTAACCAAACAGATAGCAAAGAGCTGAACAGAGAAAAGGGTAAGCAAAAAAATAAGTGCACAGAACACTACCAGAAGATCCAGAAATGAATCTCTGTGGTGGCCATAAGTCAATAAGAGAAGAAGAAGGTGCTTTGTGTTGAGACTTTCATCAGAGAAGATGGGAAGAAATAGAGGAGAGAGAAAGGAAAAAGGGACAGAGAGTTGAATATTATGCTGGTTTTATTGCCTTCAGAAAGTGGGGGCAGAGTCCTAGGTGAAAGTAAAGATGGTGGGTTATTGGTGGATTAAACCCCATATCGAGGATGAATATTTATAAGCTGTTCCTGGCAAAAAAAATTTAAATAATGCACTTTTAAAATAAAAATACGAAAATACTGTAGTTTTTAAAGTATTTACACTTCTACTGTTGTTAGTGGCGCCCTCCCTAGGCGCGTCCTTGCACGAGTGGCGCCCTCCCCAGGCGCGACCTAGCTCCATTGGCGCTCCACGTGGGCGTGACCAAGCACCAGTGGCGCCTTCCCAGGGCGCGACTTAGCCAGTAGCACTCTATTTAAACGAAACTTGGTGAAGGCAATCTGCACAACTGATATTGAGCATTGTTGTTGTGTTTGATATCAAAAAA
>QARZ01040484.1:15816-26495 GCA_013407115.1 Glycine latifolia
TATTTTCGTATTTTTGTTTTAAAAGTGCAATATTTAAATTTTTTTGCCTGCTGTTCCTTCCTGCTGACTAGTGTTCATCCATTATTAATTAAGGAATTAAAAAAATATTTGTTATAAAAATTATAAGAAAGAATAAAAAAAATTTATGAAAAATATAATTTTGTGTATTTTAATAATTATTTTTTTTAACTTTTTAACCAATATTTTAAGTATTTATCTATTTATAACATACGTCGGTTATTTCTTACTGAATTTAGATATCTTGATGTAATTAAAATATATTAAATAATTAAAGAAAATAAAATTATTTGTAATAGAAATTATTAATTTTTGTTTATTTATTTTCATTTATAGTATTTTTTAACTATATTCTTTTCTAGTTTTTTTTTTAAATAAACTATTTTTCTCATAGTGGAAGCAAACCTTTAAAAACTATTACATTAATTATGAATATATGAATTCATGAATATCTACCATCAAGGGTACAATGAAGAAGTGTAGAATTATTTCAACTTAATTAGTCTTGAGTTCAATTCCATGTGTTATTACTTGGTAAAAGATGAAGGAAGAATGTTATTATTTATAATGGTACTATTCGACTCAAACATTCATATGGTTTTATATGACTCCATAAAAAATATACCTAGTTTAAACAAAAAAGGTTTATTTATTTATAGTCACACCCATTATTACATAGATTTACATTCTCAATAATACTAACTACTTTGACATTTATATTAAAAGTTATAATTAAGATGTATCTATATTATATCATTTTGACGTGACTCCAAACACATTAAATTTCAAATTTATCACTTCTTAACTTTTAGATATATTTTTCCCGATATGACAAAGCATGGATGAAAAATTAACTAACCAATCCAATTGATCTATATAAGAAGTCATTAAATAGTTTAATTTAGTCTATAAAAAATTTAAAAATTACCTATTACTACTTACTAATAACCAGTTTGGAACCACATCCATTATTCCATAAATGTGCATCTTTTGTTAATGCTAACAATTGTAACTTTGTATCAAAAATTGCAATTGACATGTGTTTATACAGTTTACATGTATTTCCAAACAAGCATTTAAGTTTATATATGTTACATTTTAACTTTTAGATATGTTTTTCATATTCAACCAAATGTGTGGATCAATTGATGTGGTGTTATTGCACTTAATCAATGATCTTGGATTTAAGTTTTGAATATGTAATTGTGTTAAATACTTTGTTGCTCATAATGGTTTTATCCGGCTCAAACAAAATGGCCACTAGTGGAGGATACACATGATTTAGACAAAAAAAATGATATTTTTCTCCTATATCATTTATGTAGATATAAGAGTATAAATGAAAAATAAAGTGAACCAACCAATTGAATCCATTAAACTAATCAGAATCAGGGTCAAAATAGGTTAGACAACTTGTTAAGCCTTTAGGGGTGACAAAACAAACTACTTGAATCATTACATACTGACGCCCAATGTAGATCAAGGGCTATATGGGTTGTTCAAAAAGGCTTGGATTTTATTTTATCTCCTAATTTGATGTCCAAGCTCTATCTTATGCTATTTGGCTAGTTGTAGGCTTTTCAAGCTAGGTTACCATGTTTTTTAGTTGATTTTGTTTACTTATCTTCAAATCAACATTGAAATATACTATGATAATTTTTTTGTCTACATATCTATTTTAGTGTGACAAATCAAATATAGATAAATATTTTAATATATTATTTTATTTAGAAAATGATCAAAATGTGATATCATGACAATCACTATAACTATTTTTAATACGAAAAATTCATGGATATTATAAGCTATTTTCATTAGTAATTTTATAAAAGTTGTAGTAACATCAAAAGGTCTACACTACTACAAAAAAGATATTCTAAGACAGTTATTTGACACTTTTCACAATGATTTTCAATCGTCTTTAAACCGTCGTCATGGAAAGTCAATATTTTTTATGACAGTTTTTAAATCGTCTTAGAAAGACGATTTCTACATCGGGTTCTTAAGAAACCCTCTTAAAATATTTGACTTTTGTTTAAATAATGTTAAAAAACATTAGGATTTAAATATGATTTTTCAGAAAACCGTCTTAGAAAGTAGACATTCTAAGATGATTTTCAGAAAACTGTCTTAGAATTTAACATTTCTAAGACGATTTTCTAGCAAATTATGACAAAGCTAGACATCATTAGTTTCAAATATATAACTTCAATAAAATTTGTTAAAACTTAAAAGTAATAAAATTTTTATGTTTAATATCACAAATAGAAGAATACATACACTTTGGCTGCATGTAGGGTACAAAATCTAATAACACTAAACACACAACTTAACGTATAAGTAACTGACTAGTGGCAATAGCTTGGGCAATACATCAAAAACAATGTATGCATCATTGTCCTCAAAATGAATGACATACTAAAATCAAATTGTTAGGCATAAGTTTATATATTACCTTCTTTTGAATCTTTCTATCAGTTGTATCAGCATCAATGTGATACACTGCTTGGTGGGTCTGATCTCGTAGCTAGAAACTTGCACAGCAAGAATGTTACACAATAAACAACTAGCCCTTGATTTTCAAATATCATAATAATATTATTCTCATACAAATTAGTATTGGAACAATGAAAAGTCAATGGCATGTTCATTATAAGGACATGTTTTGTTAATGCTAATAGTTACAAAAATGATGTTTTCATTTTGTTTCCTATTTTCAAATAATTGTACAAGGTTGGATTTTTGTAATTATCAATGAAAATAAAGAGAAAAATCGATAAACCAAACAGACTCGACATAATTTAATAACAAGATACCAATCTGATTCAATGATTTCAAAATGAGACACAAGCTCACAATAAATCTGAAATTCAATATTTCATAAACTCTTAATAGAAAGAAGGTAACATATGCAATACACATCATCTATATCATTTAATTGTTATAAGACAAGTATACCACAAAATGAAGACTAAAATTTAGAGCTGTGTACCTGTAGTGCATAAGCTTGTGACTTTCCAGTCATAGGGCATACAATTTCTTGATAAAGACTGAGCTAGAAAGGCCATTTACCCTTTTAGTGGTCTAAACGTATGGCAAACATGCGTTTAACAGATCCTAGAATGGCTATGTGTATCATTACAGGTCTCTCAATTTTGGCTTCATCCTGAACTAAGAATTCCAACTTAAAACGATCAGGAAGCTGGAAGTTAAGCTGTAAGCAACCACATTCATCCAACCATCAGCTAAAAAGTTATTCAAAAGTGAATCAAGTGAATGCAAATCTAGCTGAACAGTGCAAACCTGCAAGGTTGCACACTGGATTTTCCTACCCAATGCATCTGATACACTGATGTCTATCTTTGGTTCATAGAATGCACCATCCCCTTTATTCAACTGCAAGGTTTTACACATGATATAATTGAATTGAAATGAGATAGGCAAACTACACTTTTTATATCCAATAACAATTTGTTCTAATCAAAATTATAGCCATATGTTCTAGACAATATTTTAAACTATATATCATTGGCAAGGAACATTCTAGAAGACATATAGAAGAGGAAATAATTACCTACCAAGGCTTGCCAAAATCATCTAAAGCTTCTTTAAGAGCACTTTTAGCTTTGTCCCAAGTTGCAATATCTCCTAGGTATTTTTTTGGCATCTACTTAAATATTCAACACATGCAAAAAAAAAAAAACCAAAATGTTATTAAAGAGATATTATCTTTAATTGAGAGAAAAGTATTGTTCCAGCTTCTCTAAGAAGTTCAAGTGCAACAACAAATAAATGGTGCACTTTCATGTGTGCAAACCAAGTTCAAGACTTGATGACATTTTACATTTTCAAAATAAAGAAGCCATGAACTGTTTTAACTAGCCAAACTGTGAGCGCTAAGTAGTCTAAATGATTCGACTTGTTAACCATCAGTTCTATAGTTTTGAGACAAGTTTTAAGACTTCCAATTATACAGGCTAGACAGAACTGGCTAGAAGACCATTTTCCACTTTCACGATTAAAATAGAAATCTAGTTTTAAAGAAAAGTGGTTAACACTTAATAACTAGAAAATAAAGAACTTCTAGAAATAGGTGTGTTATGGGAGATATTTTATACATAATATACAACAGTGGCACATTTTGACATAAGAATAATGGAAGAACAATAAAATATTATTATTTATTTCCTATCAAATTAATGGCTTCCTCTTTAATTTCTTCCTGACATGCAGGTTCCTATTAATGTTGTAGTGATTTGAATTATTTGACCGCTTGCATGTTACATGATTTTCAAACTACTTATAATGGATGTCACATATAATGATATGCTTATCTATTTCCTACATGGCCATGACCATGCTCCAAGTTTATTCCTCTTAGGAAATCAAAAGAACACAATGCTTAAGCTACAACTTATGCAGTTGTTGTTATGAAAAACATGTTCACTTTCTTATTTACATATATTTAGTGCATCTATAACTAAAATCAAGCAAATTAATCTTAGTCATAAATCATGAATCAATTAAGTAAAGGGGAAGAGGGGCCTCAACAACAACCTATTGAATAATAACATTTCCTCATAGTAAGAAAGAAAGAAAAAACAAAAATAATTGTACAAACACAAGTGACCAAGCATGAGTGTCGGGATGTTTTTCAAGACAAAGCACAGATAAAAGATCACCACCAAGTGATATGTGTCATATTTTAGTTATTTTTTGGATTATAATGCTAGCACTTATCCTTTGATTTTAGTAGTTTTCTTATAAACTTCCCTTATTTCTAGTAGTTTTATATTTTTTAAATTATAAATGTTGTTTAAATTTGGAAGATTCATCCATGTAATTCTGATGTTTCAATGATTTTTTATTGGATTTAGAAACCAAGCCAAGATGAGGCAAAATGGTCATTTTTGCATAATTCCATAGTGCAACTCGCCCAAGCTAACAATCAGCTTGCCTGGGCTAGTGAGTTTACTTCTGCCTAAAGTAATCAACTTGCCTGGGCGAGTAACTTTACTTCAGGTAGAAGTAACCAACTCGCCTAGGCGAGTTGATCTGGCACCTCTTGGACCATTTTGTTTAAAAAGCCATGCAAAGAAGGCAAAAAAGAAAGGAGAGAACGAAAACCAGAGAAGAAGAACATGTAAGAGGAGAGAAAAGAGAGAAAATAAGAGTTGATTTCATATAGAAGTGATAGTGGATTGTTTTCTTCATCATGTCTTCTGTTGATATTGTGCTCTACACAATGATCAGTGTAACACCCTAAAATTTTAAGAATAAAACAGTCAATTGATGGTTAATATTCAAAATTAATGGGGTGAAATATTAATTAGAGAAAGTACAAAAGATTTAGGGCAAATGACAATTATGTCCCTGAACAATTTCAGAAATGACGAAGATGCCCCTAGGATGAAAATGACAATTTTGCCCTTGGATATTTTTGAGAATAACCAAAATACCCCTAGATATTTTAGTGAGATATTTTAGGAAAAAATTACCTAAAGACCCTTGAACAAATGCGATAATTACCATCACGTCCCGAGGATGGTAAATTACCAAAATACCCTTTAGGTCAAAAAGGACCAGAGGACTTTAGAAATGCTGTGGAGACCTGGAGAATAGATAAAATACTTTTAGATAACTAAATATTAACCTAGAAGATAACAAGAAATCATCAAATTGAATTTTTAGGAATTTTGATAAGTATTTGGGAAATGATTCAATTTAAGGCTATTATGGACATTAGAAAATTGTATAGAAAAGATTGTTATAATCTTTAGAGTTTTCTACTAATTATGAAAGGAATGAATTTCTTTAATAAGTTAGGTTTGTAATTTAAATAATTAAAGGCCACAAGGACCAATAGAAAATAAGATAAAACCAATTAGAAAATAAAAGCAAAAACTATCCAAAAACTTAGGCTACTCCACGTGAAAGGAAGCCAAAATGGAGTACCTTCTTAGCTTGGAATTCATGTGCAAGAGAAGGAGAATGGAGAAAAATGTAGAAGTAGGACACTTGGAGGGTGTAAATTTAATAGCCAATAGGAACAAAGATGGTGGAAAGTAGCCATTATGGCTTAGAAATTTTAAGAAAAAGTGGAAACTTTCATTCTAGCATTCCACGTGAATTGAAGAAAAGGAAGAAGCCTTCACAAATTGATCTCCAACGTGCACAAAGAGAAGAAAGGAGAAAAGTGTAGAAGAAGGCCACTTGGAAGAAGTAGATTGCATAGCCAATAAAAAAAGACCAAGAGGAAAGTAAGTAATAAATGATGGCAAGATATTTTGCCTAGCCAAAATCAAATTCAATCTTCATTCCAAGTCCTCACCAACGTGCAAGAAGTTAAGGAGAGGGATTAGAAGAAAAGTTTAGAAGGAAGCCACTTGTAAAGGTAAAAATAATTGACCAATAGAAATGAACCACAAGGAAAGAAAGCCATAAAAGCATGTGGTAAAAATTAATATTTTACCAACATATAAAAAGGCTTAATGGTTTGAAATTTTGGCCACCAAAAGAGGCAAGAACCGTGCAAGTCTCCAAAGATCACTTTTCTATCATTTCCAACTTTACACTTTCACCAAAAAGCTAAGTTAGGACCATCACCTTTAGGAACTTCACGTGAAAAGCCAAGGAAGGAAGAACAAAGGCTTTTCAAGATTCAAGAAAAAGCTAGCACTACGAGAACAAGGAGCAAGGCTATTCAATTTGAAGAAGGAAAGCAAGGTATGGGGAAGTTTATGATAAGCTAAGTTTGAATATGAATTATGATTTGATTCTTATGTGGTTTCATGAAGAACTAAGCTTTGTAGACTAAGTGTTTGATGAAATGCCTAAAAAACTAAAGATTGCTATATGAAAAGTTATTTGATGAAGTGACTTGATTCTAGTTAATGATTGATTGGTTGAATTAATAACTTGAAACTAAGAAGGTTAAGTGACCTAAATTTACATGTGTTATGATTATTTTTGAAGAAGAAAGATTGTTTAGAATTATAATGAAACATTTTACTAAAGTTAAGATGTTTTATATTTTCTAGAGTATAGATGCTTTAATAAAAGTGTTTTATAAATCTTTGAGCCATCTATTTTATACTAGAATCATATTAAACCATATGAAAATTTATGCTTAGGTAACTATCCACTTAAATACTAGCATTATATTTAAGAAGAATGAAAGTTTAAGACTTAATGAATTTTAATGGAATATTTTGTTATCCTTGGTATGTTGGCCGAAATTTATAGGTGATTTCTTGGACTTGTAGATTTGTTTTATTTCTCTCATTTAAGTTAGAATCATGATTATTGTAAAAAATAATGAAGAAGACATAGCTTTCTTTATATGTTTTAGTGAAAATCAAGTTTTTACAATATGAAAAATAAAAGGTTTCAAAGAAATAAATCTAATTTATATCATGGTGATCGTATGTTTTTGTAATGTTTTGTGATGATGGAATGATAGATGTGTTGTGTAATATGCCTATTTTATATGATGATTGTATATGTTATTGAATAAACCTATTCATTGTGTCTTGGAATATGTTGATCTTTGATGAATATAAGACACAAAATGAAGAATAATATTGATGATGATATATGATTTATCTTGAAGACTTTGTGAAGATTGGACCATGGCTATATGCTTAAGTGTTGTATAAAGCTTCATGTGATGATTAAAAGAAGCTTACGTGTTGTTTAGTAAGCATATACCATGAGTTGTTAAAGATGTTGAATTTTGAAGTATATAAGATGTAAGATGATAAAAAAAAAAAAAAAAGAAAGATATGTCATACATGCATTTTCATATGCACATGCCTGGCGGGGGCTAGACCGTGTTGTTGTTGTTGTTGTTGTCAGATAGCTAAACTGAGTCCACGCGTTCAAAGGTGTTATGAACTTGGGGGTAGTTGAGACAGGGAGGACCACACCACCATGATGATCACATAGGTGGAGGTGACTATCCTACGCGCCCCTGGGCTACCCCGACTGGTTGGATAAGTTTATTTGTGCCACCAGAGTGGGTGAGGCTATCTTGACTGTGGCCACTGATAAAAGAGATAACCTGAGATCTCAGGCATGCATCATATAAAGAAGATAAGCATGCATTACATACATCCCATGTTGATTATGTGGAATAATTATTCATTGATGCATATGTGGTATGTTGAATATTTGATCTGTGTGCTGGGAATAAATCTGTGAATGAAATAAGTTTGTTATATTTATTTTATTCAAACTATGTTTATCATAAACTTACCCTATTTTGTGTCTGTGGTTGACACCTGTGATGACCCCAATTTATTTGGGCGAGCAGAGAAACAGTAAAGCAGTGACTGACTATGAAGTGAAGAGGATGAAGATGTATTGATGAATTGTATTAGATTTAGATTGGTTGTATTCTATGCTGGCATGAATTTGGAATGTATAATGAAATATACCTTGGACTGTATTGCTGGACTGTGCTTTATTCTTATAATTAATACCGTGGAGAGAGCGTATTCATTTATGATATGGACGACTAGGAGAACTTGCAAGCAAAGCGAAAAAATTTTCATGAAATTATAACAAAGAGAATTCTAATATAAAGAGGAAACAAAATTTCACCTAAAATCAACCAAACACGAGAGAGTAAGATGAGGCGTTACAATCAGCTAGTTTCTCCAAAGGATTTGATGTAATCTTTGTACCTTATGTATCTCTTTTGATATTTGATATATATATGAATCTTTTCTACTCATTACTTGTGATTTCATTATGTTCATAATGTTTGATTCTACTTGATCACTAGTTTCATGAAATTGGATTCTAAGTTTGACTTGAAAGTACTCTTAGAATTTGAACTGAATTAATTTACTTTTTACATTAAGTTTCTAGGAATAGAGCACAACGTTTTGATTGCAAATAGCACAAAATTATGATTGTAATGCTGAGATATTTATTTCATATGCGAGGAATCGATATTCAAAAAGTATCCTTAGAATTCTTGAATGCAAGGGATCGATTCAGGGTGAATTAATGTGTGCATTGTTGGATATAGGGGGAGTAGGAAAAAGATGAAGCTAAAGAAGAAGGTTGTGCCTTAGAAGAAAGATTTTAGCTTTTCACATGCCAAGGAATTTGTAATTTGGTTAAGTGTATGAGAGGCTAATCTTATGATCCTTGCATTGCATGAACATGATCATTAACATGCATACATGATTTCATTAAAGCATTAAAGCTATTCATGTTTTCAAAAGAAACTAATTTCTCATAGTTAAGGTTTTGGACAAATGAAATCTCACTGCTTTAATCAATTACACAACGATATAATCAATTACTAGCTTCTGTTTTAATTCTGGAAAGCCATGAAGAACATTTTAATCGATTACTGACTACTCGTAATCGATTACATAGCACAAAATGAAAATCATGCTTCTTTGTCTTAATCGATTACCATGATATCATAATCGATTACTTAAGTTCATTTTTAATATGCATGACTGACTTAATCGATTACCAAAATCCGTAATCAATTACACAAGCTTGTTTCAAAACTAAACCTGTCTGCTTTAATCGATTACGACTCAGATTAATCGATTAATTTGCTTGTTGCAGTTCCCAGGTTATGCTAAGAACATTTTAATTGATTATTTGGCAAGTTAATCGATTACATATGATAATTTAATCGATTACATGACGCTTTAATTGATTACATTATGTTATAAAAATTGGTTATAAATAGATTGAAGCCTTGCCTGAAAAAAATAACTTTTAGACTTCGATTTTTCTGAGTATATACAAGCCTTCTCAAAGTTAAAAAGGATTTTCTGAGTTAGCAAAGCTCTTGTCCCACCTTTTAATCTTCATGGTGTATTGAAAGATTTCTTGGGCAAGATTTTTCAAAGAAGTTTTGGAGAGAAAGTTCTAAATTTGATTTCTACATTTCAACTCTGACTGGTAAACCATATTCATTCATATTCATTGGATCATCAGGTTGTCTCTCTCCATTATCTCTTGATGTAAATTTATTTTTGTATTATTGGTAGTTTGAAACTATTGTAAAGGATTCTTTAAGCTTTTTCTAGAGTGAGTTTCTCTAGAGGGAAGAGTAGAGAAGGGTTCTCTATGTCTTGATCATTAGGAATCTAATAGGGTTTTAGATTTCTGTTCTTTATCTAGGGTTGATAAAGAGTGTTTGTTGTAAAACTTATAAGAACTGAAATTTTATAATAGTGAACTCTAATCTAGTGTTTATTAGAAGAACTGGATGTAGCTTCTCTTGAGAAGTGAACCAGTATAAATTATTGTGTTCGTTTTCTATTCCTTAAACTCTTCTTGTTATCTTGATCATTAGTTCTTGGTGTTATTTTCATTACTCAACAAGTTCTGTTTTGAAGCAATTGTTTTCTTGGGCTGAGTTGTTTGATTGATTTGAAGCATTCTTGGTTTAATTATGATCAAGATCCTATAACCCTGATTTTCTAAATAATTTTAAAAGACCAAGTTTAAACCAATTCACCCCCCTCTTGGTTATTATGGGTATTCCTATTGTTTTCATGCATCAATAATTAGAAAATGATTCATATGTATTAATATTATTTGGATACTTATGGTATGAATGATGAAATCCAATGAATTGTTTTCATGCATCAATAATTAGAAAATGATTCATATGTATTAAT